>REGL01000240.1:26888-38839 GCA_004194395.1 Aurelia aurita complex sp. Pacific
GCAAGTTTCTGAAGCACATCGAAATTATGAACTGAAACTAATGAACAATTAAGAAACTGCCCAATGGATGACTGGGGGGTGACTCCTGAAAAACAGAATAACAGAATATCTAATATTGTTCAAATTTTATCAAGGATATCGTTGATTTATACGCTGTGCCTTAAGAAATTGCTTAGGCCAAAAGGCTAAAGCTCTGGTTTGCAGGAAGAGGCAAATTTGAACTTTCAAGATTGACATTTCTGCTCTCTAAGTACTAATATCAACAAACGAGGTATCAATGTTCAAGTTAACTATCGAGGAACGTTTTTAGAATGATTAGACATTGATTGAAGCTAAATTCACAGCGCTGGAGTCAACCAAATCCGTATACATTTTTTTGGGACACCCGGTACTTGCAATACTTACATTCTGACCTATTTTCTTTAACATTGATGCTCTCTGTTTAGGAAAGAAAGGAAGATACTAACAAGGGTGATTTTGCTTATCGATTCATTCCTGGAATATGGGATGGAATATGGTGGGCTGCTGTCACACTAACAACAGTTGGGTAATGAAATTGTTCCCTATCTTTTTACACGAAATTGACTTTTTGGCATTTGGGTTGATGAATTCCCGTAATTTATTACTTTTAAACCAATTCCAATGATTTTTGAGATGCACGTTAGGCAAATTTCTAATACCAAGGTAGCAACAACAGCCCAATTTCATTGCTGTTACATGATATAAATTTGTGTCAAGGGTAGGTTCGTGGGTAGGGTCAAGGGTAGTTTATTCAATCAATTAAAGTTATTCAAAACTTCGGGTACAGCCAGCGAGCCTGGCTAGGTCCTAGAGAGAATGGAAACATTTCTCAAAATGTTTTTGATCAACGTTTCAAGTGGCATAAAATTTGAAACAAGAATTTTTACAGGAAATTCAATGATACTGTTTCTTCTATTTGTGAGAGAAACAAGAAGACAAAAATTGCATGTGTGGAGCTATTCAATAAAATAAGGGACCAGGTTTCTTCTTTTTTCCTTCCAAATAAAATGGTTGAAAAATTGAGTGTGAAACTCGTGCTCAAAAATGTGTGCGCAAGGAAAATATTTGAAAAAGATTTTTTTGGGTTATGAAAACTATGTTAGTTTCTCACTTTTAGAAACTCTTTTCTTACTTTTAGAAACTCTAAGTCTCCTGAATTTCTAACTTCCAGAATCTCTTAAAAAAATGAATTTCATGATTCTGTCTCCTATTTGTTTCAAAAGATTTGATTTCTAACATTTAGGCTTGAAATTCATCTCCCCTGGTCCTGACACAGAAAAAAATGACCAAACGCACTCTGTTATAGAAGAAACATTAAGTAGCCGATGGAAATGCTTTGAAAAAAATTGCGAAAAATACTCAATACTCATGAGATAGTCTTTTAGCGACAGAACAAAGTTTGGAGCATTTCAATTGGCCATTTGTTCCTTTCATAACAGATTGCGTTGGGTCATTTTCTTCTGGACCACCCGGTAGAAGAATTTTGTTGATTTAAACTCCACAAAACGTACTGTTGTTATTCCAGATATGGTGACAAAACGCCAAAGACTGTACTTGGACGTATTGTTGGCATCCTCTGGTTGTTACTTAGTTGTATTCTCCTCGCAAGTTTTGGTGCAATCTTGACAAGCTCAGTTACAGCAGAGACTGTCTCTATTGCTGGGAAACAGGTGAAGACACAGACTTGTTCCAATTAGTCCAATATAATTTTATGTTCTCAAACAAGGACAGATTTGGTAAGACAATAGCATGATTTTGATTGACACAGCAATTTAAAGCGATAAGCAATTGCAGACGAAGGAAATTCTCTCAACTTGTAAGTCAAAACAAGCACAGCCGCCAAAGTTTCTCTGACACCCAGGTAGCTAGCTCGCTCATTGTGCACACCAGAAATTGTTTTTAAGAACACACACATTAGCATAGATCAAAGGATGAAGGATATATCTACACATCTGCTACGGGCATTAAATTCATTTGATTCAAAAGCCGATTGATAGGCGATTCAATTCTCTTATTTTTTGGGTGTAATTAAAACATTTACTGCTCAGCTTCTGAACCAAAGAAATAAAATGCCCGAGGTAGATGTGTAGATATATCCTTCTTCTTTCGATATATGCTCATATTTGTCCTTGAAAGCACTTTCTGGCATGAATAACGAGTGCGCTAGCAGAAAAACTTTGGCGGCTTTGTTTGTTTTAAATTTATGGTTGAGAGAATTTCCTTTGTCTGCAGCCACTGATCGCTTCGATTTGAATTCAGGTGTCAACAAAAGTATCTCATGCTATTGTGTTACAAAATCTGTCCTTGTTTTTTATGTTCTCATCAATTGCAAAAGGCTTATCCTATATAACTCAACTTAAAGTCTGCCTCAGCAATTAAATCAGCATAAATTTAAACACAACTTTATCGATACCACAAACCCAATGCGTCCAACAAGCGATTGGATTGAACAGAGTCACGAAGATATGTAACACTTCTTGTTGCTCTGTCCTTGATTTGGCGTGCATAGACGATACCTCTTTGCTGGAATCCATGCATCATTACGACCATTTTGGATATGTAGATAATGAATTTTTGCTACAATTTTCATTGTACGGTGATAAAGATTTTCCTGACTCAGTGAATAGGTATATCCTCGAGCTTCCGTTACATTTGATCCATAAAACTGGTCCCTCTACTCCCACCTTTCCATACGCCACCTTATCGTAACGTCCTTTTTGTAACTATTGTTTTAAACTTTAATGCTTGTCTTTGTCTCAGATGTTGTAGTAGTGCTTATAGTAATTTGTAAGTAGCAAAATGAATAAACTGTATTGTAGTTGTTAGTCTAGTTTCATGTATTTATGTAATAACCATGTCATTACCCTTTGCTCCTCATGGCACCGTTCATGCAGTCTTGCATGGTAATTAGAAAGTATGCCTAGGCCTTGTGATAAAGGACACTAATGAATTTGTCAATAATTTTAGATTGCGCATGTGGAAGGTTTAATGGCTAAAGATGTCATAGAGGAGAAATCTGGTGTCCCAGTTGGTATGTTGACGAACAATCTAATCCACCATTAATTTCGTCTATTAATCAAATTGGCAGGGGAAATCAAGGGCGCCTACCTGGTAGGAACTGTATTTATTCCCAGTACTGTAGAGTAATTGGTGTCCTGTGACCCAGTACACAGAGTCCTGTCAAGGTCAAGATGACGTATGAATAACTTTGTGGTTTCATAAGAGAAGTATGTGCCCATGTCTAGGGTTCAAGAGCATGACTAGCTAGGTCTTGCATTGACTAATCTCTTTAGGCAGAACGGTTTCATTTATTTTTCATTTAATTCTATTTTAGTTGTCAAGACCTACAAAGAAGCAATCGATCTGGCAATGAAAATGAAGGTGTACGGTGCCTTGATAGAAACAAATCACATTGCTTCAAAGCAAGCAGAGCTCTACAAGGACCACAGCATAATTGTCGATCAAAAGTTTCACAATCAACCAATCAAAATTAAGATGATGATTCCAAAGATCTTTCTTAATGGTACAAGCCAGTGTTTCATCTCCCTGAAAGAGCATCTCGAAAAACATTCGAAGCATGACCAACCTAAGCTTAAGGTATCTAGTTTGTAGGGGAGACGAGATACAGTTTGCCGAGGAAACATATGAGTCCCCCCCCCCCCCGCGTATTAGGCTAATGCTCATGTGCCCGGCAGAGTTCCAACCCAAAATGCTACTGCGCATGAGCTTTAACCTACTGCATGGGGCGACACATACGTTTCCTCGGACAAACTGTAGCTCGTCTCCCCAACAATAGCTTTACAAATTCTAATCAATGTCTGAACGTTTACTGAGCAAGAGATTTAGGCCCCGTCCACAAGTATATGTTTACGTTTGTAAACGCATAGAACGTTTCCATCCACACTGATCCACTAGACCTAATCGCTTACAGAGCGTTTTNGCGTATTAGGCTAATGCTCATGTGCCCGGCAGAGTTCCAACCCAAAATGCTACTGCGCATGAGCTTTAACCTACTGCATGGGGCGACACATACGTTTCCTCGGACAAACTGTAGCTCGTCTCCCCAACAATAGCTTTACAAATTCTAATCAATGTCTGAACGTTTACTGAGCAAGAGATTTAGGCCCCGTCCACAAGTATATGTTTACGTTTGTAAACGCATAGAACGTTTCCATCCACACTGATCCACTAGACCTAATCGCTTACAGAGCGTTTTGACCTGTCCAAACGTAAACGCCAAAACAATTGAAAACGATTGATGAGCATGGTGGCTATGACGTCACCGTTTTCAAAAGTATGCATACCTCCCCCCTGTCCATAGCTGTCCACATGAAAATGCGAAAACAGTGTTTTCAAAACATCTGGAAGCGATTGATGCATACAATGTTTATGACGTCACCGTCTGCGAAAGTATGCGTTTACGACCGTCGACATGAAAACGCTAAAACAGCATTTTCAAAAGTATCCACTTTGGAGAGCGTTTTCGAATGTATGCGTTTAGGGTACCTAAGCTAAAACGCCGTTTACGTGTGAAGGCAAGGCGTAAACGCATAAAAAAGTATGCGTTTACGAAACGTAAACGTATACTTGTGGACGGGGACTTTAAAAGGCATTCAGTCATGGTAAATAGACCGCCAAACTGCACACATGATATTGTAACCTCGCAATAGGCTAACCTTAGTCGACGTAGCCTCGTATTTATAAAGTTGATGTCTGATCACATGTAAACAGACTGATCACATGAAAGCAGACAGACACCAAGCAGAAAATCGCTATTTACCATGACTCACTGCCTTTAAGTGTTTGCAAACAAGGGCAGATTTTGTCACACAATAGAAACAGTTGCGTTTGATTCACACCTCAATTCAAACCGATTAGCGACTGCAGACAAAGGAAATTCCTTTAACCAGTAATTCAAAACAAACAAAGCCACAAATGCTTCCCCGAAACTAGTAGGGCAAACTCTCACCTTGTGCAAGCGAAAGGTGGCTTTAAGAAAAGTTATGTGCTTACAGCAAGAGGAGAAGGGTAACTCTAAAGTTCTGTCCGGTGGAATATGTTTCTTTGATTCAGGAGCTGTTTTGTAATCGTTTCATTCAATCTTTAAGTACGCAAGAATTAAATGCCCTCTGCTTGGCTTCTAAATCGAATAATCAGAATCCACCAGGCAGAACTTTAGATTGTGGCNTTAGCGACTGCAGACAAAGGAAATTCCTTTAACCAGTAATTCAAAACAAACAAAGCCACAAATGCTTCCCCGAAACTAGTAGGGCAAACTCTCACCTTGTGCAAGCGAAAGGTGGCTTTAAGAAAAGTTATGTGCTTACAGCAAGAGGAGAAGGGTAACTCTAAAGTTCTGTCCGGTGGAATATGTTTCTTTGATTCAGGAGCTGTTTTGTAATCGTTTCATTCAATCTTTAAGTACGCAAGAATTAAATGCCCTCTGCTTGGCTTCTAAATCGAATAATCAGAATCCACCAGGCAGAACTTTAGATTGTGGCAACCAAACACAACTGTTGCTATTGTATTACAAAATCTGCCCTTGTTGGTGTCTGCAACAAAAATCTTACCTCAAGGTTGGTACCAACAAGGACAGATAATGTTACCATAGAACTCGCTACTTTTTATTCACACCTAGATACAAAGCAATTTGTGATTGCAGACAAAGGAAATTCCATGCTCGGTTGGTTAAGATATAAACAAAAACAAAGCAAGCCGCAAAAATTGCCCTGAAACCTGGGTCGCTAGCTCGGTCGTTGTGCATTTCAGAAATGGTTTTAAAGAGCAAATCTTAGCACATATCGAAAGAAGAAGGATATATCTAAACTTCTGCCTCGGGCATTTTCTTTATTTTGTGCAGAAGCCAATTGGGAGGGGATTCAATTCTCGTACTTTTTAGGTGTAATCAAAACACTTACTGCTCAGCTTCTGTGCGAAATAAATAAAATGCCCGAGGCAGAAGTTTAGATATATCCTTCTTCTTTCGATATGTGCTAATATTTGCTCTTTAAAACCATTTCTGAAATGCACAACGACCGAGCTAGCGACCCGGGTTTCAGGGCAATTTTTGCGGCTTGCTTTGTTTTTGTTTATATCTTAACCAACCGAGCATGGAATTTCCTTTGTCTGCAATCACAAATTGCTTTGTATCTAGGTGTGAATAAAAAGTAGCGAGTTCTATGGTAACATTATCTGTCCTTGTTGGTACCAACCTTGAGGTAAGATTTTTGTTGCAGACACCAACAAGGGCAGATTTTGTAATACAATAGCAACAGTTGTGTTTGGTTGCCACAATCTAAAGTTCTGCCTGGTGGATTCTGATTATTCGATTTAGAAGCCAAGCAGAGGGCATTTAATTCTTGCGTACTTAAAGATTGAATGAAACGATTACAAAACAGCTCCTGAATCAAAGAAACATATTCCACCGGACAGAACTTTAGAGTTACCCTTCTCCTCTTGCTGTAAGCACATAACTTTTCTTAAAGCCACCTTTCGCTTGCACAAGGTGAGAGTTTGCCCTACTAGTTTCGGGGAAGCATTTGTGGCTTTGTTTGTTTTGAATTACTGGTTAAAGGAATTTCCTTTGTCTGCAGTCGCTAATCGGTTTGNAGCGGATCCTGTTGTAACATTATCTGTCCTTGTTTCTCACATCACAAAGCGATTTGATAGATTTCACACTTTCAGCACAGCCGACCATACAGCTTGCACTCTTTTGTTATTGTGCGCTCAGATGTGTGAAATCGATTTTTCATAATATATCGGACAGCTAGCACTTTTGTTTTACCTTGGAAAACAAGGGCAGAGTTTGTCATACAATAGCAACAGTTGCATTTTATTGACACATCACTTCAAAGCGATTAGCGACTGCAGACAAAGGAAATTCTCCCAACCAGTAATTCAAAACCACAAAAATTTCCCCGAAACTAGCGGGGCAAACTCTCACCTTGTGCAAGCGAAGGTTGTTTTTAACAGAAGTTACGTTCTTATAACGAAAGAAGATGGATAAATCTTGGCGGATTTTGTTTATTTGATTCAGGAGCTGTTTTGTAATCGTTTCATTTAAGCCCTAAATACGCGAGAATTACAGTGCCTTCTGCTCGGCCTCTGAATCAAATAAACAAAATCTGCAAGATAGAACTTTAGATTTACCCTTCTTCTTTCAGTATAAGCATGTAACTTCTCCTAAAAACCATCTTTCGCTTGCACAAGGCGAGAGTTTGCCCTACTGGTTTTGGGGAAACTTTTGCGGCTTTGTTTGTTTTCAATTATTGGTTGAGAGAACATTTCCCTTGTCTGCAGTCGCTAATCGCTTTGAATTGAGGTGTCAATCAGAAGCAACTGTTGCTATTGTATTACAAAATCTGCCTTTGTTTATCAAATCATTTCTTCTCCAGTGGATATTACAACAGCCAAGAATGGGCAGCTAAATTCTGATTCTGACACACTCCTCCCACAACTTTGCAATAAGATCGAAACCATGAATACCGAGTTGCAGAACATCAGAAGCCTCGTTCAGAGATTGCAACAAAACGCTGATAATTCCAAGAAGAACAAAAACAGCAAAAAGGATGCAAAAATTCACAAGACATCAACGTGCTTCAGTTTGCAAGAATTTGGCAGCAATAATGATAGTTATGTTCCGCAAGAAGAGAACAAAGTGTGAAAGACATGCAGTAAAAACCCGCGTATATAAGACCATTTGATACTCTGTTTCATCATGCAAAGAAAAATGATAAGCAAGGATTATTGGGCCTTTTCTACCTAGCGGATTAGCAGGCTGAAATTGTCTCAGTTTCAATTTTTTCATCAGAACCAATCCATGTTTAAGAACCCCGGGTTAATTTGCAAAATAGTAGGTTCTTATACGCAGGTTTTACTGTAGTCATTGCTTGTAATATTAGCTTGCTGTCATTGCTTTGACTGGTACACTAGAAGATAGGCATTTGAGATAGGCATTTGCAAACGAAGGATTTTCTACACGGTTAATTAGGTTAGCTAGACTACCCATATGTAAATAAATCAAGCGGAAATGTAAGCCTGAAGCCTGTGGGTGGCAAACTGACTTTATCTGCACGCAAAAAAGGATTTTTGATAGCAGGCATCAATATTATATATCGAAAGCAGACAGGCAAATCTAAATAAGTGCTATCAGAATTTTAGCTATTAGTTGTAAATATATACCATTCAATTAAAATGGATTTATGCATATCACTTCACGTGTGGCTATGTTGAGTTTCTAACCTTCTCTATTTCAAGTTAGATTCTTATTTTACGCAACAATTTGCTATCGTTAGTAATGCTGATTAGTTCTATAACCGAAAACAATTTTACTCTACATAGTATTTGGTCGTACATTTGCTATCGTAGTAATGCTGATTTGTTTTGCTGCTAATTAGATGACATTGTGTTTTTCTCCCAGGCCAGGGGGGTACTTACAACGCATCAACCCAAAAAATAATTTCTAGCATGAAAATAGACCCAAAAAAATAATTTTTCCGACCTTACATACCCAAAAGTTATGAAGCCAGTATCTTAAATTTGCATAAAAGTGCCCTAACTGATTAGATTTCTCATAATGTGTTTGGATATTTATGTTTTTTATATTTTAGTACTGCTACTTGACTCTAATTTTGTTTGTAAATTATAGCGACTGCAGACAAAGGAAATTCCTTTAACCAGTAATTCAAAACAAACAAAGCCACAAATGCTTCCCCGAAACTAGTAGGGCAAACTCTCACCTTGTGCAAGCGAAAGGTGGCTTTAAGAAAAGTTATGTGCTTACAGCAAGAGGAGAAGGGTAACTCTAAAGTTCTGTCCGGTGGAATATGTTTCTTTGATTCAGGAGCTGTTTTGTAATCGTTTCATTCAATCTTTAAGTACGCAAGAACTAAATGCCCTCTGCTTGGCTTCTAAATCGAATAATCAGAATCCACCAGGCAGAACTTTAGATTGTGTCAACCAAACACAACTATTGTATTACAAAATCTGCCCTAGTTGGTGTCTGCAACAAAAAATCTTACCTCAAGGTTAGTACCTAGGTGAGTCAAAAATCTACATCATACGTCCTATGTCTCCTATGTATTTGAGAGACCATTATAGGTTGCAAATCACTGAAGCGAACAACAAGATGTCGAGACAAAACGCTGATAACAGTCAAATTTCTCGTTGTAGAGCAATCCATACAGAACACTGGCAGAACAACTGAGACCATCAGCACGACCGATTGCCTTGAGTTTCACAATTAGTTATGTATTTCTAGCCTGCTTTATCATACTTGGAGTGTTAGCAGAAATCATAGCCGTCATCAAGAAGAGGCAATTGAACAGGAATCAGAAAGGTATTTATATCTTATCAATTTACCAGTTCAGCATAAACCTAAACTTATATATCTAAACTTCTGCCTAGAGCATTTTAGTTTTTTCGTACAGAAGCTGAGCAGTAAGTGTTTTAATTACACCTAAAAAGTACGAGAATTGAATCCCCTCCCAATTGGCTTCTGCACAAAATAAATAAAATGCCTGAGGCAGAAGTTTAGATATATCCTTCTTCTTTCGATCTTTGCTAATATTCGCTCTTATAAACCATTTCTGGAATGCACAACGAGCGAGCTTGCGACCCGGGTTTCAGGGCAATTTTAGCAGCTTGCTTTGTTTTTGTTTATGTCTTGACCAACCGGGCATGGCATTCCCTTTGTCTTTAATCACAAATTGCTTTAGATCTAGGTGTCAATAAAAGTACCGGGTGTCCCAAAAAAAACGCAACAGATTCAAAAAATTCTGACGGAANAGCATTTTAGTTTTTTCGTACAGAAGCTGAGCAGTAAGTGTTTTAATTACACCTAAAAAGTACGAGAATTGAATCCCCTCCCAATTGGCTTCTGCACAAAATAAATAAAATGCCTGAGGCAGAAGTTTAGATATATCCTTCTTCTTTCGATCTTTGCTAATATTCGCTCTTATAAACCATTTCTGGAATGCACAACGAGCGAGCTTGCGACCCGGGTTTCAGGGCAATTTTAGCAGCTTGCTTTGTTTTTGTTTATGTCTTGACCAACCGGGCATGGAATTCCCTTTGTCTGTAATCACAAATTGCTTTAGATCTAGGTGTCAATAAAAGTACCGGGTGTCCCAAAAAAAACGCAACAGATTCAAAAAATTCTGACGGAAGCTGTTTCAAATTGATAATCAAATGATTATTCTTATCTAAATCTGCAATGATTAGATTAAATTTTGATATTTTTTTCAGAATTTTTGGTGACTTGATTGAAGAGTTAAAAATAAACAAACTTCAAATTTGCTGTTAGGGCAAAACCAGAGCTACCAGCATTAGTTTAAAGTATACCGTAAAGTTAAAAGAATGACAATAGCTTAAACTTTACATGAATACATTAACAAGCACACAACTTCATTAAGAAGCTGTAACAAAGGGATCTCTTACAGATTCACGAGTTATCCATTCTTGAAGGAGCTTTCAGTGCTCATTTATAATTGAAAGTATGAATCTAATAATGGCCTAGTCATTTAGAAAAAGCAAGGAACCATCATGGACACTTAAGAAGCATGGCAGTTTTTTTACAGAAATCTTTATGAAAGTGTCTGTTAAATGTTTAATTAAATCGCGTGTTGCGTGTTTGTCAGCAATTCGTTGCAATTACAGGGATTGTCATGTTTTACAATTTGACATTATGATTCATCATTGTTAATGCAGCAGCTTTGGTTTTGACCTGGGGGCAATTNAAACGCAACAGATTCAAAAAATTCTGACGGAAGCTGTTTCAAATTAATAATCAAATGATTATTCTTATCTAAATCTGCAATGATTAGATTAAATTTTGATATTTTTTTCAGAATTTTTGGTGACTTGATTGAAGAGTTAAAAATAAACAAACTTCAAATTTGCTGTTAGGGCAAAACCAGAGCTACCAGCATTAGTTTAAAGTATACCGTAAAGTTAAAAGAATGACAATAGCTTAAACTTTACATGAATACATTAACAAGCACACAGCTTCATTAAGAAGCTGTAACAAAGGGATCTCTTACAGATTCACGAGTTATCCATTCTTGAGGGAGCTTTCAGTGTTCATTTATAATTGAAAGTATGAATCTAATAATGGCCTAGTCATTTAGAAAAAGCAAGGAACCATCATGGACACTTAAGAAGCATGGCAGTTTTTTTACAGAAATCTTTATGAAAGTGTCTGTTAAATGTTTAATTAAATCGCGTGTTGCGTGTTTGTCAGCAATTCGTTGCAATTACAGGGATTGTCATGTTTTACAATTTGACATTATGATTCATCATTGTTAATGCAGCAGCTTTGGTTTTGACCTGGGGGCAATTTCGAAGTTTGCTGATTTTTAACTCTACAACCAAGTCACCAAAAATACTGAAAAATATATCAAATTTAATATGATTAATGCAGATTTGAAGAAAAATAATCGTTGGATAATGAGCATGAAACAATTTGCAGTAGAATTTTTCAAATCTGTTGCGTTTTTTTTTTGGGAGACCCGATAGCGGATCCTGTTGTAACATTATCTGTCCTTGTTTCTCACATCACAAAGCGATTTGATAGATTTCACACCTTCAGGACAGCCGACCATACAGCTTGCACTCTTTTGTTATTGTGCGCTCAGATGTGTGAAATCGATTTTTCATAATATATCGGACAGCTAGCACTTTTGTTTTACCTTGGAAAACAAGGGCAGAGTTTGTCATACAATAGCAACAGTTGCATTTTATTGACACATCACTTCAAAGCGATTAGCGACTGCAGACAAAGGAAATTCTCCCAACCAGTAATACAAAACCAACAAAGCCGCCCAAATTTTGCCACACTTCGTAGGGTAGACTCTCGCACTGTGCAAGCGAAAGCACACTGGTAAGCACAGAAATTTGATTATAATTAGAGAAGACGAATTATTAATACGTTC
>REGL01000240.1:45526-58717 GCA_004194395.1 Aurelia aurita complex sp. Pacific
TCACTTACGTAATATGCAAATTAGCTTGACCGTCGAGAACAAGGGAAGAAACAAGAGCAGCGATGCGCATGACAACATGAGCCCCAAAGTCGATTCGCTCTCAACAAAGCTAAAGCACAATGCATCAAAACAATAGGGTCAGCACTTCATCTCCCCAACAAAGCAATTAGCTGCTTTATTTGCAACTGTTTGCAGATTTATTTGTAACTGTTCTGATGTGCAATTTTCAGCTTCTCAGTAACTCAAATGATATTTGTTTTGCTTCATTCAACAGGAGCGCAAAAAAGAGGCAGTAGAAGGAGAGTTTTCTTATCGCCTTCTTCCTGGAATATACGATGGCTTTTGGTGGGCAGCGGTCACTTTGACATCAGTCGGGTAACGAAATAAACACTAGTTACTGTTTTACTCTTCTCGAACTCTTTGTATCATACCGGGTGCGCCAAAATAAACTATGCACGTTTGGCAAGCCACAATAAATCGTACACTGGACCGATTTTGAAGACTTATGACTTAATCTTTAGCAGAAAGCCTGAATTCAGGATTTTTTGCAAATTTTTCCGTTTTCAGTTTTTAGAGCTAGAAGCGATTTTCTTAAAATGTTCGTTTTCGAAAACATTGAAAACGATCAAAAAACGCCTTCATAAGAGTAATGGTATGAGTCCCTATTGAGCAAGTGATATCAGCAAATCAAAGAACCCAGGGGAACAAGGGACGAAAAGTCATAAGTCCGCGAATTACCCTCTTCGGAATATGGACCATGGACTCCCATTGAATAACCTTGTTACACCAGTAAGTATGACCTTTTCATTCTCCACAGAGGATAACAAGTGATCAAAAGTGTTCAAGTCATTGCTTAGACGGAGGTAACAAAATTAGGGAAAATTGATCGTGATTTTAGGCCATTATCAACGTTTTTCGAAGTTCGCTCTTCGAGAAAATTCCTTATTAGATAGATGATCGGAGTAACTAACCTCAATGCATAAGGACCCTCTAGTTACGCTCATGTAATTGAGTTGAATTGTTGTTGTTGTTGTCGCTCCACCGAAGCGCCATCATTAAGTCAAAGAGCAAAGGGAAACGAGAGACTCTACGGAATAACCAGTTTCAGGCAGGAAAAACTGTAAAATTGATTGAGCATGTCTGCTTCTCAATAAGATATCAAAATGTATTTTGCTTGGTAGGAGCCTTCCAAGCGGCGTTCGTTTTTTACTCACTTGTTATGCAGGCTGATTACAATTTCGTAATTATTGCTATTGATAGGCTGGTGGACGCTATAACTACGACTCATGGACTTTCACATTGAAAATTGGGACGAAATTGTTTCCCTTGACGTCACATCCGATATGGAAACCATAGCAACACTGCACGAAAAGTCGAGTGCTCCAGGCAATGGTGGATAGGCCTAACTTGTCGGCTCAATCCTCAGATAATAAAACGCCTCAAAATTCCAGTTGTGAGTGATGTTAGCAATGAACAAACGCCACAAGTATCGAGATGAATGTTTCCTCAATCCAATAATCAACAAACCTTTCACTTTCAACTTGAATTTCCTCATTTTGAAGGCCACTTAGCTTCCTTCAGCTCAAAATAGTGCACGCCACAGCGATGAAATTTTCCAACTGCCGGAAAGTTGCCATGACTAGGAATCAACTTCATTTCAACGTGAATGGAAAAATCGGTGCCCTCATTGTTTATTTTCGTCCCACTTTTTGATGAGAAAGTCCATAAGTCCCAGTTTGCGCAAAAGAATATGTTGTTGTTGTTGTTGTCACTGCTGTTGTTGTTGTTGTTGCGATAACTGGGACTATTTCGTGAGTCTAGGTATCATGTAGAGAGGAGACAAAAATGAAAAATTGTTATCCAATTTTCAAATACTACCTGCGTTGTTAAAATGGAGTAATCAGCCGAAATAGACTCTGGCAGATCAGCACAATTACGGTATTTTTCTTAAATTGTTATGCTTTCTTTCCAGATATGGTGACTTGGCTCCAAAAACCATCCTTGGACGTCTCATTGGAATATTATGGTTGATCATAAGTTGTATGCTATTAGCTGCATTCGGTGCAATAATGACAAGCTCTGTTACTGCTGAGAAGATCCCTATCACAGGATTACAGGTTTGGTTTTTAGTATTGAACAATTGAGCACCTTAGCGACCAGAGTAATGTACGAAGACAACCCAGGGGGGGGGGCACTCAGCACATGCATATACGGGGAGGTAAGTCCGATATTTTTGGGTCAGAATATTGCCGAAAGTGATATTTTTGGGTCAAAATAAATTGAAATTACGTTTTTGATATTTTTGGGCATCAAATATTGTCAAAATGAAATGTCTGGGTTCTTTAGAGGCAATCCAAGGCCTCAATTTGCATTGTTTCAGCATCCTTCATGTTCATTTACAGATGTTAAGGTATAAAATGAGCTGATATTTTGGGTTGTGATGAAGCTAAACTGATATTTTTGGGTCTCCTAAAAATTTCTCGGACTGAGCCCCCCCCCCGTATGCGTATGTACTGAGTGTCCCCCCTGGGGAAGACACTAACAGCTTGCGCTTGCTCAGCATAAAGGCTGGTTTCCACAACATAGGGCTCAAATCTTTAAAAATGTTGATGTAAAATTCTATCACAGTTTTTTTTTGAAACAAATGGCTTGGAAGGAACTCAGGGTTTTTTGCTGTAAATCTGCCGTCGAAATTTATAGATAGCTTGATTAGTTTCAAAATGGCTGCATTTATTAAATTTGTGGCAATGACATCATCAAGTTTCTAAATCCTAAACCAGAAAAGCTACAGATTTCTCCTTGCCACCATATTGTGGACCTTCACAAACTATGGTTTTCTTGAGGGTTATATCATTTTCGCTCTATTGGTTTAGGATTTACAACAATTTAGATTTTTTCAAAATTGTCCTTGATTTTCTTCAAAAATAACTAGATTGTTGCCATTTTGAAAAAATAAAGATATCAAAAAATTTCCACGGCAGATTTACAGCAAAGTACCATAGGTTCCTTTCAAGCCATTCAATTCAAAGAAAAATGCCATAGAATTTTAAATCCACCGAAAGATTTGAGTCCTATGCTGGTTTCAATTTGAACTGGTTCTGCTCTTTATTGCTGCCTTTGGTTTTTCGTTGCTCGCACTCGAAATGCTCTTTCTTCCTCGTTGTTGCTTGTGTGAGTGCTTCCATTCACCTCACAATTACGTTGCAGGTAGCATATTTAAATGGGACAAGTGCAAAAGATGTCGTCGAAGAAAAATCTGGCATCGGAGTTGGTAAGCATTTTACTCGTTTTACTTCGTACATAATAAAAAGGAAAATACTTGGTCAACGACAACAATAAGAGAAAAAAGGGAAACAGGAAGCAATGATTATGTATAGTAAGAGAGATTTGAATTGGGTCCTGCTGAAAATCCTGTATACAAGAAACTTAGCACATGTTGCCTAACTTTTAAAATTCATCTCTTTTTAGCTGTGACAACATACGAAGAAGCTCTTAAGAAAGCAGAGAGTATGGAAGTCTACGGTGCCCTAATTGATACCAACTACATTGCAGTCAAGCAAGATGAACTCTACAAACGAGGAATTGTTATTGATCAGAAAATTCATGAAAAAGAATTACAAATAATGATCATGATACCAAAGGATCTATTGAATACAACTGGGCCATGTCTGGGTACACTGCAAAAACATATAGAGTCACATTCAATGTTGCTGAGACCAGGTTTAAAGGTTAGCCAAATGTTTATTTGTACAGGCTACGGGAACATCAAACTGTAGCTCACAGCAAGGCTATCTTAGATTTTGGCCTAATGCCCAAAACTCAACAACCTTCGCAACAAACCTCCAGTCCTTTGTTAACTAAAGCATGCTTAGTATCAATGAAATGTTAAAAGCACCATGTTTGTTCTTCTTCTGTGTTCATCTGCTCTAGAATAATCGAAACTGTCAAGTCTCATTGAGAGCGATCCACCACCCGCCATAACTGGTTTCGTTAGGCCTTACGCTTTCCCTCCTGGAGGCGCATTTTAAGATTGAAGGTCTAACGAGACCAGTTACGGCGGGTTGTGGTCGCTTGCAGTGAGACTTGACAGTTTCGATTTTTGGAGAGCAGATGAACACAGAAGAAGAACAAACATGGTGCTTTTAATAATTAATTGATGATAAGCATGCTTTAGTTAACAAAGGAATGGAGGCATGTTGCGAAGGTTGTTGATTTTTGGGCATTAGGCCAAAAAGCTGAGATAGGCCTAACTACAGTTTGTTCTTCCCGTAGCCCGTGCTTGGAATACCAGAAGGGGTTTAATGTTCTGGTTAGCAATGCTTTGGTTATTAAAGGGAATAGACATAGCTATATTTCGTAGCCGCTATAAATAGGCTGAAGAAACGTCCACAAACCCATTGTTTCTTCAGCCACACAATGAGACCGGATGCGTCAAAGTGGTTGAGTATAATAGAATATATTTTTGACCTGGCCCGGGCCAGCTTTTAACTATGTCGATTCCCTTTAATGATCTGAATCATCACAGCTGGAATTAAGAACCTATGAAAAACTAGGGTGAAAAAGTTCTTAGACAAAGGGATAAATATGAAAGATTTCATGATGTAGGTTACGAAAAGTTTAGCTTTTAAAATTGGTTATTATTCTTAATAGCTCTTGGGGAGTAATGGGAGTAATACACCACACCACTCATTTTTGAATCTCTTCTTCCCGACATTAGCCTGCATGCAACTTCTCTGGAGGCTGTGCGAAGCTACTGCTTAACTAATTGTTCTCTTGTGTTAAATCTTAGAACAATCCATACAGGCCAATCGCTGATAGATTAATGCCATCTTCACACCCGATGGGGATCACTGCTACGATATGTTATGTTACAACGTCTTGTCTCCTTATCGTTGGATTTATATCAGAAACTGCTCACTACTTAAAAGTCAGAAAAGAACGCCGTGAAAATCAAGGTAATAAGGATATTCTTGCTGTCATTTGCATTTTTTTAAATATTTGTTTCTTTTTGTTTTAAAATTTTGTTGTTTCAACATTTGTTAATTTCATTTGGTCATTAAGTTCTTCTACAGTGTAGTGCTGGAACTTGCAGAAATTAAAGGGGCTCCGTCGTCAAACAGTAAACAAATCCGTAAACTCGCACGTGACGCCGATTATCCATTGTTCATCCATTGCTCTCTGCAGTTTGTTTGGTGGCTTCACCCAAACCACCAAAAAGCGACCGTTATAAATCCACTTATATCCGAGCAATCGTAGAAGATATGAATGTTTGGTTTGTTACTTATTGAAGTACATGATTAATGCCCAAACAGCAACTTTCATTTTGAAAAAAATACGAAAATCCTGTGTGATATCACCTTTCAAAAAAACTGCAAAAATCATAGTTTTGTTTACATTTTGACGACGGAGCCCCTTTAACGACAGAAATCTACAAGTCAACGAATCATCTTAAATGCATTACTTGTTTGGGAAGTTCATGAAAAAATCAAGTACCTTAAAATATGCAAACTACCACAAATAATGTCTCGTTCAATTCCTAACATGACCATCCCCCCGGGACACCCCCGGGCATTTGCATAAAAAATATCCCCGGACCCCAGGCATTTGAGCAAGGAATTTTTGTTGACCCCCGGGCTGCCCGGGGGGGGGGGGTGGTCCGGGTAGGAATTGAGAAATATTTTTTTAAGAAAAGCTAGCCTGCGAATAGAGGGCCAAACGTATTGTGACGTCATTTTACGCAGTTTCTGCTGTCACTTTTAGCGGAATTCGGGTAAAAATAACACATTAATTCGGACAATCCCTGATTCGGACAATCCCTTATCATATGTTCTTATCTTTCAGCCACAAAGCAAATAGCAGATTTGAATAATAGCAACAATAGTGGCAGCCTGAATACACTCGTACCACAACTACGCAAGAAGATGATAAAAATGTCCAACGAACTCGTTAACATGCAAGTTTTAGTAGATAACCTGGAAAAGCAGACGAACGGTATTTCAAGCTCATTTCGAAGTAGCATACCAGAGAAAAATATCAAATCGCACCACCGTAATGGAAAGAAAGAAACACCACCATGGTTCATTCTGCAAACGTATGGCAGTGACAACAAGAAATTTTCAATTGAAGCCTAGAACTTTAACTCATGTATTTCCATAAAGAGCGTAATTTCTAGGCCCTTTGGGCTGCACAAGATTTTAATAAACGAAGGGTACGCGTTTACAGAATTTCTTAAGACTGCAGTGGGCATTGGTGTGTCAGGCAAAACACATCTGAAGCTTGTGGCTTAGAATCGAGCTATATCTCTAAAACCGTTGATGATATGAAATACAATGATAGCAAATTCTACGGAGTTCAAACCTATTGAAGAAAATATCTTCATTTGAAATGAATCTGCTGCTATTTGCCTGCATTACGGAGAGAAAGTCGTGGCATTGAAACTTTAGATTGGACAGCCCCTTAAGTTTCAAAAATGTTGTGACAAAAAGGTCGGGGGGGGGGGTTGGGTCGCAAAAGATGGTGTTCATTCTCCCATCTCTACCATTCAACTTTTTCATCTGTCATAGACAGCTTTTTTTAGATAAATTGAGATACATTTTAAAACACTGTGTTTGCTGCATGAAAGGTACAGTTGATTGTATCAAAAATTAATGCACCAAAACTCAAACCTTTGACACTGCTTATTATACTTGTAAATATCATATTATATACTATAGAATGAATGAATATTATAGGATTAATCCATTAATATTGTAGAAGAAGCAATATTATCGTATGTATATATTATGTTGCATATATATGACTAGAACACCTTTTTCTTTTGAAGATAACTCTTTTGTTGGGCAACGGGCAAGTGGACATTTTTTCGTGAAGGACTGGAGTTGTTCATTTGGTATAATGCAAGTTGGTTCAGGTAAAAATAAACTGTTTGTAAGCCTAGCTCTGTTCGGTCCTTGCAAAATATCTGAATAAGACTAGTAAAAAAACTATCAAACCCTTTGGTTTTGTCCAGAGTAATTTACGCTTCATTTCACCTGATGTCAATATCTCCCATATCCACGGGAAGGAGTGGCCGATTAAAGCCGGTAAATTAGTGAACCTGATTGAACATATTGGCAATAACACAAGACAGTTCCGAATCTTATTGCTTTGATATTCGTGGACCAGTGATCTTTCAAACGGGTATTCTTTTTTTGACTTTATGTTTTAAATTCCACAATATACATTTCCACAAATACTATATGAAATACAATAATTTAAGTAAGAAATATTATCTGCACTATTACAATATTCACAACAAGTATTTCCTGTCTTTGACTGCGGGAAGTAAAGGAAGACCGCATTGTCCTTGGCTGAAAACATAATTCGTGTCACTCGTGTTTTCATCTCTTTTGCGACACTTTGGATAGATGCAAACTCCCCATGCTGATACAACAACAACAACAGCGCTCATCCATAAAATTTCAATCATTTTCTATCACGAATCTGATACAACCTGGCAAAAACGAGGAGGATTTCGTCTATCCGTCACAATATAAAAATAACTCTGTCACCAGGAAATGCGAATGAACCTTAAAAATCTGATCGAAAGCAAGGAGAGAGCTGATAGGTTCGTGTTATTCACACATCTTGGTCTAACATGCAGCAGAATTGATCAGAGACTAAACTGGCATATGATGCAGCCTATAAAATGTTCGTTTCCGACTGCTATTGCAAAACGAAGTCTTCCAATTTGATCACAATGCGGATTGACACTTCGAAATGACACTCCAATTGCAGCGTTTTCCTACAGAATTCTACCACCCTTTTGCAAGGTGCAGTTGTTAGAGACAAATTGAATCTGCAGTTTCGATGTTCCAAAAATCGTCAAGAGTTTGCAACAGCAAATTCAGTTTGCATGCCAATGAGATGATCAATAAGCTGACAAAATCGAGTCCACGACGAGAAAGATGATTACTCGCGTAACAAACGGTTGGTAGTCACTTACAAGGCAAGGAATTGCCCCAAGGGGCTTCCAAAGATATATGAAATGTCCCTTGATACCGTCAACAAAACTGTCTCCTAACTCTTTAGGAACTAACAATGATGAACACTTAATTGATGGTTCATAGATATATAATACTAGATTTCAACATAGTCATGATTTCAACTACTGAAAATATGATTACTAAGTTCATACTTCTACAAGACTTATTCCAAAACGAAATCTGTTTATTCACTGATAATATGCTTTTAATAAATAATTAAGTACTAATGAATATAACTACGGGTACTTTGAGAATTAATTTATCTAATGAATACTGAGTTTGAAATGTTATGATATGAAATATTTAGCAAACGACTAAACAAGTCGGGTAAAAATAGTTAGTGTCAATGAAACATGGCGGGAATCTACAAAAAACTACAGACAACGATTTGACAACGTCCACAACATAGAGACTTAGGAATAGATTTCTCAGACATGCAAATCTAAAACTTTGTCAAAAAACCCATAGGTCTAGCTAAATGCAAAACTGTGTCATTCTGCGAGGTACCGGCCAGTAGTACGTATTTCTAAAGAACTGTAAACTGATTTTCTTATATTTTAGTTCCAGCCCCATCATTAAACTAATGGCTCATCTATCGCTGTTTCACATCCAATAGGACGTCAGAAGCCATACTTTCCTGCCACGTGTCTTCTACAGAATGTGTCCAGTTTACATTCCTTCCCTTATCAGCCTTGTGATTCCGTCCATATATGGTTCATAACCGTATATAACGTCGAGATAAGTTGGCTAAGTCATTAAAATTCCACCAGCAAACAGCACCACATCATCCTTAAAAGCGGCCAATCCAAAGAATGTTTCCTGGCAAATCATTGCACTATAAACATGTGAAACAAGCACTATGGAACAATGAAATGGTAGCATCTCTATCTTATAAAAATAAAAGCACAATCTCTGGAGATTAGGGAAGCTGTGGTCTACATCTACATCTAAAGAATTACACTATGATTTATAAATTTGCTACAATGATCTGCTATATGAAATTGTATAAAATTTGTACATTTAATTCCTTCTTGTTACAAAAAGAGTTGCATATTCATGTAATAAAGTTGCACTGTGGAGATATCGTAATCAGAACTGAAATAGCAATATTCGTAGATAAGCAAAATTCGCAGAGTGTCTGCAACACTACTCTATATTAACTCCCGTGTGTGGGGGGGGGGGGGGGGTTGAATTACCAAGCACTAGTTCGAGAACTCCAAGGGAGTGAATTTTGAGCGACAAAGATATCAATGAGTAACTAATACAGTAAATCCAGGCATACAAGAGCCTACTTTTTTGAGAGCAAGGCTGAGATAGGTTCTTATTTTAAAGGTACTAAGACTAATTTCAAGGTATAAAGGTTCTTATTCGAAGAGTGCCTTGCGTAGGCCCTTTAAAATCTTCACAAAAGGTGATCAGCCCTGTTATTTGTTTTGGCAAAGTTATAATGTACCCAATAACCAATGCCAAGCTTTCAAACAGCAGGGGATATTCAAACTTTGACAGCCCATTGGGACAAAAATGAACTTAATAATGACAATCAAAAATCAGCTTTGCTACCCCTGCTATAAGAACATATTTTTAATCAAACTGAAATAGGTTCTTAATTAAAAGGTGCATAAGTTAGGAAAACCAGCCTCTAGGTTCATATTTTTGTAGGTTTCTTAAGCGCGAGGGAAATGTGACTTCGCAATCATCGTCGCTTCAGTGTCACATAGAGCAGCAGGCTCTGACATGCCCAATTATTTGCAGCTCCACAACTCATTCAAACGTCGATCTACTGCCACATTAAATTCATGTGAGAAAATAGTCGTTTGGCACACGAGAAGAGTGAGACTTTAACGAAATTTGAGATCAACCAATTTGATCTGTCGTGTTTAAAAATGTTTTCCTCCAAGCGCTCCATAAAAGTACGACATAATATTATGCTGGTACTACAACATTGTGACCCACAGACTGGCGCTTGGAAAACTGCAAAGCGTACACTGGTGCTGGCAGAACTGCAAAATGTAGGCTAGATTAGTGCAAGGCTTTCGCATCTTCTACGTTCGTAGACATGTCATTTATCAAAGCAAACAAGGAGGAAATTGGAGAAAGTTTGAATTATGCTTACTGAATTTGAAATTTGCTCATTTCTTTTTATCATCTTTCTTCTTTTTCACAGATTTTTCCCTCTCTTTTTCTTTCTTGGGGGGCGGTGGTTTGTTCTCAGACAGGAATCTTTTGTATCGTCTATAAATGTAAGGATAATTTCGAATAATTTTACGAAACATCACAAAACATGCCCAGAAAAGCTTTCGGGTACTGTAGATTTTGTAAAATCTCCTTTAGTAGGGTAAAATAGGATCCCACTATCGAAGAGAATTTGTTGCAAGAAGGAAGATGTACCTACAGCTGCAAAAATAACTGCTTTATATTGCACACTACGGTCAAATGTTAATTCCATGATTTAGAAGCCCCAAACGGCAATATTCAAAAATATTCTTTGCAAGCAAGCGAGGCCTAACTAATCAGTTATCCTCTACGCGTTTGAAAAGCTTGAAACTTTAAAGACAAATGACGGAGATATAAGGTGACTTAAATCAGGGGCCTGGGCAATCTAAATATAACCTATTGAATTCCATTGTATTTGATGATATCGAGAGATTAGCAAATCAATTAGACAAATGAAAGCACTAAGCCATCTTTTGTTCTATTTTTAAACTAAGCGCTACATATCCGTCATTTGTCTTTAATTTACCTTTCGTAAATCTTAAATCATATGTGCATAGTAAACATTTCACAAAATATTTCATTCGTTTGATTTTATCTAATAAATCCTTCGACCAATATAAATGAAACCTGTGTCGCCATACATTTACAACTCAATACGTATAATTTTCAAATATCTTTTGGAGGCAGATCAAAATTAGGCCAAATCTGTTAAACGCACATGAAAAAAAATTCATAAAAGCGCATTTTTAAAGAAAGATACTTTCCCATTAGGTCAATCTCGCAATTGTTTCCAAGATCGTGCAGTCATATTTGAAAATCCATTGCAGTTAAAAAAAACTAAGAGATAAGCACTCACAAACATGAGGGCGAGGTTCCCGAGAAAAAATTGAACACGTTGTTATACTCACAATGCGTAGTCATCAGTTTTAATGTAATCCATCACATGGGAAACACCCAGAGCAAATTGATCAGCGATTTCTGATATCCAAACATTGTTGTCGCCCTTCAGAACTCGCTTGTAGCTTACAAGATCCAGAGCACCTGTGAGCAAATTTGGAAATCAATGTTAAAGGGGCTCCGTCGTCAAAATGTAAACAAAACGATGATTTTTGCAGTTTTTTGAAAGGTGATATCACACAGGATTTTCTTATTTTTTTCAAAATGAAAGTTGCTGTTTGGACATTAATCATTGTGCTTCACTAAGGAACAAACTAAACATTCATATCTTCTACGATTGCTCGGATATAAGTGGATTTTTAACGGTCACTTTTTGAAGGCTTGCGTGAAGCCATCAAACAAACTGCAGAAAACACTGGATGAACAATGGATAATTAGTGCACAACACTATGCTCCGCTCCGATAACTTCATCAAGCACTATAATGCGAGTATTTTCAGTTCTCAAAATTCTCAAAATAATTTTGCAAGTTGTTTCGAAGATAAAAGCTTCAATATCTTACGGTAAAAGCTCTTTGTAGGCCAACCGACTGAGGGATATTATTTACGTTAATTTGATGTCTCGAAATCTGGCAATTTTGCGAGAATGTTAGTTTAGTTTTTGTGATACTTCAGTTCTCGCCAAAATATCTCAAAGTTATGGCAATAACAACTTTCCTTCGAGAGAAATAACAAATTTAAATGAGGAGAGAAATATTTTATATAGCTCCTATCTTCTCCTGTACTTTATGTGAGCAAAGAAAGGAGCGAAGGGCCTGTTCATATGGAGAAAGTTTCCCTGGCATATTCCCGTTTCACCGGGAAACTCGCTTAGCCGAGGTAATATTCTTTGACCTTTCATATGAGAAAAGTTTCACCGGCAAGCCGTGGAACTAAAACAATAGCACTTTGTCTCTGACACCAAAGGATTCGAAAGGATTAACGATAAACAAAAGAAATTTCCCAGAATAGCCGGGGAAATGTGTTCATAAGGGAAAATATTTCCTCGCATAGGCGGGATCCAGGTAGAGTTCAAGCGAGATCTCGGCTAGCTGGGAAAACGTTTTCCCGTTGAACGCTTGTGCTATTTTATGTGGTAAAGCTATTTTAGGCGGGATCTCGGCATAACGGGGGGGGGGGTGGTAAAAGGGGAATCCTGCTTCACTGGGAAAATGCCGGGGAAACTTTCTCCATATGAACAGGCCCTGATTTAGCACTTCCAAAACCACATAACATGAACTCATATGACACCTAAAATTGATTCAACGGTACTTTTTCCGAACAGCCGTTCGACAGATAGACTGATAACATAAACGATTCTAACAAGAAGACACATACCAAGTTCTGGCGGCAAAACTTGCAATCGATTATTTTGAATATGTAGCTCCTTCAATCTTGATAATTCACCAGTTTCTGGAGGCAGATCGACGAGATCATTGTCACGAACAACAAGCTAAAAAATCAAGTAATAGTCATCAAACGAAGTTGGCATCTCCATGAGTCAAATCACATCATTTAATTTGGTATACAGGCTGATCTAAAACGTAATAGCTGACTCGGTGTTTTCTTTATTCTTTGATCAACAAGGACAGATTTGGCAAGACAATAGCACGAGTGGATTTTGATTGACAGCGCAATCCAAAACGATTAGCGATCGCAGACAAAGGAAATTCTCTCAACCAGTAATTCAAAACAGACAAAGCCGCAAAAGTTTCTCTGAAACCCAGGTAGCTAGCTCGCTTGTTGTGCATCCCAGAAATTGTTTTTAAGAGCAAACAGGAGCAGATATCGAGAGAAGAAGGATATATCCATACATCCACCTCGGGCATTTTATTCATTTGGTTCAGAAGCTGAGCAGTAAGTGTTTTAATTACACCCAAACAAAGTAAGAGAATTGGATCGCCTCCCAATCGGCTTCTCAACCAAAGAAATAAAATGTGCAAGGTAGATGTATAGATATTCGATATGTGCTCATGTTTGTTCTTAAAAGCAATTTCTGCAATGCACAACGAGCGCGCT
>REGL01000240.1:58758-76206 GCA_004194395.1 Aurelia aurita complex sp. Pacific
GTAAAAGGGGAATCCTGCTTCACTGGGAAAATGCCGGGGAAACTTTCTCCATATGAACAGGCCCTGATTTAGCACTTCCAAAACCACCAAACATGAACTCATATGACTCCTAAAATTGATTCAACGGTACTTTTTCCGAACAGCCGTTCGACAGATAGACTGATAACATAAACGATTCTAACAAGAAGACACACACCAAGTTCTGGCGGCAAAACTTGCAGTCGATTATTTTGAATATGTAGCTCCTTCAATCTTGATAATTCACCAGTTTCTGGAGGCAGATCGACGAGATCATTGTCACGAACAACAAGCTAAAAAATCAAGTAATATTCATCAAACGAAGTTGGCATCTCCATGAGTCAAATCAAATCATTCAATTGGGTACACAGCCTGATCTAAAACGTAATAGCTGACTCAGTGCTTTTTTTATTCTTTGATCAACAAGGACAGATTTGGTAAGAAAATAGCACGAGTTAGTTTTGGTTGACAGCGCAATTCAAAACGATTAGCGATCGCAGACAAAGGAAATTCTCTCAACCAGTAATTCAAAACAAACAAAGCCGCAAAAGTTTCTCTGAAACCCAGGTAGCTAGCTCGCTTGTTGTGCATGCCAGAAATTGTTTTTAAGAGCAAACAGGAGCATATATCGAGAGAAGAAGAGTGTCAATCAAACACAACTGTTGCTATTGTATTACAGAATCTGCCCTTGTTTCTTTAATCTGTTCCTTTGATCTGTTTCTTACATTCTAAGGCCCAGTTTAAACATCGTGTTTTTCCGCGCCAAAATTAATAGATGTTGCTAAAACTCCCAAGTGTCAGTTAAATTCGACATAAAAACGCTGTTTAAATCGCCTGCCGTTTTAAATAGATAAAATGGTAGGAGATCACCAGCTGTGTGGTATCAAACGGCGGAAAAAAGACTTGATTTAAACATCATATTTCTGCTGCATTTAATTGATCAATTCTTAGGCCATGGTCCGTGGTTTCTACGTGTGATCAGCCACTGCGTTTGTAAATTTTGAAAAATGGTAATCTTAACCAAAAGAACCATTTTTAAATCCGATCTTTAGACAACTGCCGTTTTTAATACAGCTCCATTCGACACGCCAAAAACAATGTTTAAACTAGGCCTAAGAAGATTTGTCGTGGATTTTCGGCAGGAGAATGGCACACAATTCTAACAAGTTTCGATTTTATGACAAACTAAATCAAAATTTGTAAAAGAGTTGATAGAGAGTTCCTATAAAGTCCTTATATACAATATATGACAATAATTCAAAATATAATATGTAATTGAATGTTTCAATTGTAGTTTTCATTTGAAAACAGCTACATCCGTATGCAAAATCTAATCATAATCTCATGCTTAGTTACTTAAATTAATTGGCAAATATTGCAAAGGGGATGGATCCATTTCTTGGATCTTCTCAATTAAAACCTGCACAGGTACAACTATTGATGGTATATTTTGCATTGGAGTTGAAGTTGTGTCACTGATATTAAATTGGACTTGCAGAAGTCCTTTGGGTACGTCCAATCTTAATTTCTCTATTGGTTCAAATACTTACTACTTGTAAATTCTTTAAATGCTTCAGATCTTCAGGAATTTTTTCAAACTGGTTGTCGCCAAGATACAATGCCCTAAGAGGCTCTATGGAAGAAACAAATTATCTCAAACACGATGGGAAGCACACAAGCAGAAGGGAAATAAAAAGCTTTGAAACAAAGAAAAGTTGCAGAATTTCAAACAGAAAAGAAAGATAGCGTCTGCAAGGAAGACAGATGAATACATTATAAACTAAATTTTGGAAGGACAAGAAGATAAATTGGTCTCCTGGGATATTGTGTCTTACCTGAAGAATATGGTTTGCAGCCTCATATCATCTCTATCTAGACGGAGTCTGGTTTAAAATAAGGTATATTGCTCCGTAGACCTTTAAGTATCAAGAATTGTTAAACACATTCTAAAACGCAGATTTCAAGATTTTGGTTTTAAATTGATAGGTTTTAACAAATCTTTCATATTTGTAGCTAAATATATTTCAAAATTGTAGGTTTGTCAAGATGTAGTTTTCAAGGCAATATCTGTATTACACATTTTGTTTTTAAAAGTCAAAATTTTCTTTGTAACGGTGTGCCAGAGTAGTCATCCTGTAAATTAAAAATGCCTTACCTAAATAAAAGAAATTAGCAGAAAGTGATGATTCATTCAGGTTGTTGTACGTGAGATCAAGGACCTCCAACATGGGGCAAGCACCAAAGCCTTTTGGTAGAGAGCTCAGACTGTTTAATCTAAAAGAGACAAGAACAAATATTTAGTTTATTGAACGGAGAAGAAACTGAAAGGGATGAAGTATGGATAAAGAAAGTTTGCAATTAACTTGAAAAAAACTGATCAGCAAGACAAAATAGCTTCCTTGACTTGTGTGTTTTCACAATTTTTTTGAAAAATTTTGACATCTGTTCATCAGTATAATACACGTTAGGCTTCTAAAGGTGATATGTTTATGACTCAAGAAAACACCTTTATGGTCAAAGTTCTATTAGGTATGCAGGTGCCAAATCCTGGAATAACATTCTCTATTTAATCAAACAATCTCCTTCGATTATGACTTTTCACCGTCAACTCAAATTACACCCGTTCTCTATAAAATACCAAGTGAACTGAAATATCTGTTTTGAACCATTGAATTAGAATATTTTCCACTGTATGGCAATAAAATGATAGGCTTTAACAATAGGGGGGGCTCTCTCCTCGCTTAGTTTGGCTACTGAGAGAGCTCCTCCTTTCAGAAATTCCTCTACATACAATATCTTCCTTTTTTACTTGTTGGTTTGTTGTACTTTGTGGTCTTCAAACTAGTTTGTCATTTTTATATGTATTACAACGTTGTTATTACTATCATTCAAATCCTGTATTCAAGATGTAGTTCTATGTATAAGTAATTAATCTTATGCAGTGGAATTCTAAAATGAGAACAGAACTGAACTGTATCCTTTTTGGTGATGATAAAGATGCTTAATTCCCATCTCTCTCCATTTAAAAGATTTTCACAGGTCCTAGGACTTCAGAAGAATAATTAAATTTTTATATACTCACGCAAGATTCAAGAACTTCAGCTTTGGAAGATTGCAAATAGTTGTAGGAATATTCTGCAAACAGCATCATTATTGAATCAATGTTAAATATTTGACTACGAAAAAATTTTTCCAGAAATTTCTTTGAAGGGAACATGGAAAATATTGTTGGAACAACATTCTTGTCTTCAGCATATGCATGTCAGCATATGTATATCAAAACATATATAAAATTCTTGGGCACAGATTAAGTAAAATACTATCTAAATGACACAGAGTTATTCATATTCAAAAACAATACTTACTGTAAAGGACAAAAATAAATAAATTTTGTGATGATACAGTAGCATTGAATAATGTTCATAGTATTGGCTGTGTTTAAGTCATTTGAGTACAATATGCTTTCAAACAAATTAGTTTACCTCAAGCTCATTGTTGAAAAGATTTAAATTCTCAAGATTTGAAAGATCAGCCAGTGATGGAGGGAGTGCTGTGAGATGAAACAAACAGTTATAGATTAGCGCAGGATATATATATACCCTATATACCCTATATACTGTATTCCATTGATGGTATATATGTATCTCAAAGAGAAGTAATAAAATTTCAAACTATTTCTCTGCTATGCAACTAAGGTAAAAAATCGTACTGGGAGTGCATTTTATACTGCCTGGACAATATGTTGCAATGTGACATGTTTCTAATATTGAGGCTCTGGATGAGCTACATGTTACCTTCTGCATGACATAAAATTTAGCAAACAACACCATCTGAACATCTGCTCCATCAAATGATGAGTATCTTAATAAAGAATTAATGAACAATTGAAGAAATATATTGAATTTTATGATTGACTTACAGCAGGTAAAATCGATTAAATTCCCAATAAGCTCATCAGCAAAAATATATTTACTTACACACAAGTCTGTTATGGCTCAAAATGAGACTGGTGATGCTTCTCATCCGACCTGTATGAAAAGATGAATAAATTATTAATCATCAATGTCTATAAACTTGGATAAGCAAATAATTTGAACACTTAGGATTAGAGTTGACAAAAATTTGAGCATTCACAGATTAACATTGCTCATTTAAAATCATGTTTTAGATCAAGGAATAAAGCCACCAGTTCCTGGGTAATACCTTTGTGTGCAACTTGAAATCATTACATATTTCAAAGCACATGCATTTTGGGCAAACAACAAATTGGTTTTCGCATCAGCTGTTACTCCTTCTAAAATGTGTGGATATTCACACTTGAGGTGTCTTTTGTGTGCAATGTAGCACATGCAGCCCAGCAAAGTTGAATCAATCAACCAACTTTGTTGCATCACCACACTTCATTGTCATCTGCAATGCTTCTACACCTCAAATGTCCACATAATTTCTGCATAACTGTAAACTTGTGTATTCAAGCAGGATATTGACTCTTGCACTTACTTGAACCTTCTGTAACCTTTTTTCAATACAAAGTAAAATTTCAACCAGAGAAAATATAAGAGCTGTAAATGTGTGTTTAATAAATGTTGGCACCTGGAAAAGCGCTTTTTTGGCCTACATACAAGACCTCATTTGAGGTCACTACCTTTGCTGCTTTGCGCAATCCTGTACAAAAATACAAGGCTAAACTTGGCTTTGTACAGGCCAAGTTTTAGCCTTGTAGAGGGGATTATGACCTTGTTATGACCTTGTACTAACCTTGGAAGAAAATTACAAGGCTATCAGTAAGATTCGAAGCTACAACCAGTCTAACACAAGGTTTCCACAAGGCTTCTGCAAGGCTAATTAGCATTTTTCAAGCCATTTACAAGGTTACAGCAAGGCTATTCCAGGCTATAACAAGGTTACAAGGCCATAACTACAAGGCTTGTACATGGCTATTACATGGCCTTGTATTTTCCTACCAGGATACTATCTTCAAGGCTCTTTCAGGTGAGCAAAGAGAAAACAAAGTCCCGTTTGAAAGGCCACCACTACCTGGATATCAAAACAGTGATATGGACAAATATATCATTTAATAGTGGACATATTCAAATAAATTTCACAACTCACCTGGCCGAAATTGGCCAATCCTGTCTGTAATGAAGGACTCTTTAAGACAGCCCCTTCATGTAATCGCAATCATATGTCATTTTCTGAAGGTTTAGTGAAATGGTTTTTCCAGAAATCCCTCATAAATTCAGAATGGAGAAGCAAATTTCAGTCAGGCAAATTTTAAAACATATTTGAAGATGTCCACTATCAAATAATATATCTACCAAATAATATTGCCTTTATATAATATTGCATTTAGGAGGCTTTTTACCCATCTGGTACATGCTGGTACTTACTAAGAAAGGGTACATCAAGGAGGTTTTCAATTCCTCTGTCCTGAAGATCTAATTCTTGTTCTCCTCTGTCAACATAGTCTTCCATAGCTTTCTTCACCGATTTCCTGTGTCCTGCCATCTTGATTGAATTTTTCACTCAAATATTCCTTTGAATTAACAATTCATCAATTTAGGATCTACTGTATATAATAGTTCCAGACTAGGAAGTTTGTAGAGCGTGCACAAGATATTAGGAGTGCAGCAACCTTTATAATTTTCAATCTGAGTGATGCAACACAGTCATAATAAACAAAATCTGTATTGTTTTAAGCTATTGTTCCCCATCAAGGAAACTATAACATTTCTGCACATATTGTGTATACACAATCTCAATTTTCAGATCCAAAATGCAAAATTTTCAGTTTAGGAACAGGAAAGGAAATAGTTCAGCAATTAATGTTGACGAATTGAACTGGAAAGTTTGATGTGCATGTACTATTACTTAATTGCGTGCACAAAAACTTTTGCATTTGTTGATGTTTGCCATGCGGTAGCTGTTAAACGAAAGGAACATAATTTTCATACTGTTTCAACAATAAATTTCACTGCAAAGACATCAAATTGCTTTGGCAAATTAAATTTGTGCATGCAAAAAGCAAACTTTCCAATCTGGGGTGCAAGATCGATCAATTTAAATAAAATGAAATTAGACACCACTATGATTTTGCAAAACCATGTGGGTCCAAGTTTGTCCCTGTAAAAACAACAGGACAGATTTTGTAACACAATAGCATGAGTTGCCTTTGTTGACACCTGAATTCAAAGTGATTTGAGATAGCAGACATAGGAAATTCTCTCAACCAGTAATTGAAAACAAACAAAGCCGCAAAATTTTTTCTGAAACCCAGGTAGCTAGCCTGATCGTTGTGCATTCCAGAAATTGTTTTCAAGAGCAAACATAAGCATATATCAAGAGGAAGAATACATCCACACATCTACCTTGGGCATTCTATTCATTTGGTTCAGAAGCTGAGCAGTAAGTATTTTACAAACACCCAAAAAATAAGAGAATTGAATAACCTCCCAATCGGCTTTCTAACCAAATAAATAAAACGCCTGAGGTAGATGTGTAGATATATCCTTTTTATTTTGATCTATGCTCATATTTGCTCTTAAAAACAATTTCTGGAATGCAAAACAATCAAGCTGGCTACCTGGGTTTCAGAGAGACTTTTGCAGCTTTGCTTGTTTTCAATTACTGGTTGAGAGAATTTCCTTTATCTGTGATCGCTAATCACTTTGAATTGTGGTGTCAATCAAAAGCAATTCATGCTATTGTATTACGAAATCTGTCCTTGTTTGTAAAACATGCAATACTACTTGTTTTCTTTGTGAATGTGTGATGACAGCATCTCAAACTTCAAAGAATGTGTAAGACTTTCTTCTTGCTAAATCATTTTTTCCTTGCAACTATTTTGTGGTTGCACAGCATAAAGCCTTGCATCAGCATCAAAATATGCTTGATAGTGTTACAAAGTCTTGAGTTACGCCCAGTAGTAGGAGAGAAGAATAGCATTCTTTACTCATTAGGAGTTGTTTTAGGCCCTTGCTTGTTGGTGTGTGAACCAAACCAAAAACTGTGTGGCAAGCTGTCCAACAATACGGTTCTTTTTCAATGGAGCACACCATCCATACTTACTCAAAACTTTCTTGGCAACATATGGTACGATCTGATAACTGCAATTCAAACGTTCCTTGCTTTTTGCCCCCTTCAGAAAACCTTGATTTGCGCCAAAACATCAGCAGTGATTTTGGGTTAGGCCATTTCTTATGTTTGGCCGGAAACGGAAGTCACGCCTAAGAATCTAGTCTCGTTATCACATCGAGATTTTTGTGGAATATGCAGACAGAGGACCAGGAGCCAAGAGCGGACTGCAGAAAGATGAAAATCAAACTTTTATTTGATTGGCTTGTTTTGATTAAATCAAATTAAGAGTTTCTTAAGTAGAATTTCTCCAGTCCTTGAGTTTCTTTACTTTTTGGATGTCTGAGAGTTGACTTTCGTACAAAGAACTTTTTTGATGGCCTGTGATGATATGAGAACGGAAAGACATGTACACTCATCTTTTTTTATAAGAAACTAAGGTCCGGGGCTGGTAGGCAGTTTCTTAAACTATTGGGCCATTTTCCTACCAAAAGTTTCTTACGTGTTTCTTATATTTTTAATGCCAGAAGTGTAGAGTTAATCTTGTTTTGTCTAAAGGGTTCCCAAAGTACTTAGTAAGGTCTCAAAACAAGTCAATAACATAATTCACACTCAAAATAATGTCCAACCAGTTGCTATAACTGTATACAGTGTCAAAACATTTTTGACTGCGACAGGAAAATTAAAGCTGTAAATTACAAAAGTTTCTTAGCTTTTTAAATCCAGGTAGGGTCGTTTCTTAACTTTCGAAAAATTGAGCCTACCGTTTCTTATAAGCGGTTTCTTATAAAAAAAAATGAGTGTAATACATACAGGTTTCTTTTATAGAATATCTCTTTCTTCTTTCATCAAGATCTCTTTGGTGTTTTTCTTTTTCGTGAATATTCATTATTGCAAGAGATTGTGGAAGATGGAGCAAAGCAAAAGCAAAAATCAGAACTAGATTTTTGTGGAATAGGCAGATTGAGGACCAAGAACTAGGATCCTGAACCCTGGAAATGGAAGAAAATCAACACTTTATTTGACTGCTTTGTTTTCATAAAATGAACTTAAGGAGAGTTTCTTGAGCATCATTTTTTCTCCAGCAGTCGAGTTTCTTCAATTTTTGGTAATCTGAGAGCTGAGTTTCTTAGAAAGATTTTTATAAAGAATACATGATACAAAGATTTTTCATAGAATATCTCTTTAGCAAAAATTTGTTTCGTATTTTGTCTTATTTATTGCAAGAGAGGTGGAGCAAAAAACGATGAAATTTAGAGTAGAAAAGGAGGAGCCAGGGGCGCACATTCAAATTTTGTTTGGGGGGGTGTCAACATGCTCTGGACCGACTAAATTTTTTCGGACCGACTGAACGTATAGCAAGCAGCGGTGTGGCCAGGGTAAATTAAATGGAGGTATTGAAACGAGGGGGTCCCCAGGAAAATGTTCGGGGCTACGCCCTTTATTTTGGCTTAGAATGCATCTCCCAATATCATGCTTGCCATTAGCGACAAGGAAACCTTTATCGTTTGTGACAGTTTTGCTATAAATCAGTGAACGGGGAAAATTTTTGAAGAAAGATCCTTTACTTTGGCTTAGAATGCATCTCCCAATATCATGCTTGCCTTTAGCGACAAGGAAACCTTGACCGTTTAGTGACAATTATGCTATAAAGCATCGCACGAGGAAAATTTTTGAAGACAGATCCCTTACTTTGGCTTAGAATGAATCTCCCAATATCATGCTTGACTTTAGTGACAAGGAAACCTTTATCGTTTTTGACATTTATGCTATAAATCAGCGAACGAGGAAAATTTTTGAAGAAAGATCCTTTACTTTGGCTTAGAATGCATCACGGACTTGGAGTTTTAGGTATAGGCGTAATCTTAAGAACAACGACTTCTTCACCGGCAAGCCTAGCAAAAGCGACTTGTTTTAGTGTGTTTGTCCTCTAAGAAGGTTTCCCCTTATGATCATAGTGTCAGCAGTGTTAGCTTTTGGTAGAAGCGTTTACCACTTTGATGGATAATATTTGTAACCCATGTCTCCTTTCTTCTTTGGGATTCATACACAAGTGTCTGTTTTCCAACGCCACATAACTACTACCACCGGCACCCCAGTGCCAGATTAGAAATTTTGAGTATTTGTAACAGCATTGTTCCTTGGGACAATCTTTGCACAACAAACACCTTCCATTTTGTGTTAGACCGCTTTTTAAAAGCCAATGATTGCTTGCCCCTAAAAATGGAAGCCTGTGCAATTTTTCTAATGCATCTAAGAAAATTTTTTAAATGCCATCTTCTGCTTTGGCTTAGAATGACTCTCCTAGTTATTGTCAAGCACTTCTTGTGAATATTCTAACTGTCGTCATGGGTCGACTTTTGCCCAAAAGATTTAAAATCGGACCAACTTTGATTCAAACTATTGTGGACCTTTCGAGCTTCGTCGTGGTTGGTCGGTCCATGAAAAATTCGGTCCACGAAGTCGGTTCACGAAGTTGGTCCATCCGATTTTGTCGTGGACCGACTTTTCCTTTTTGAGAAAATTTTTGGACCGACTCAGAAATTATTGGGGGGGTGTCTCACCCCCCCCCCATACCCCCCCTAATGGGCGCCCCTGGGAGGAGCAATAAACATAAACAAATTCACAGGTTCACAGGCATTGTTTGGAGTTGTTGGTGAATCCAAGGCAACGTGAAATGGATGTTTTCGCTGTCAAAATTATCCTGGCTTGCACACCTTGATATATGAAAGTTGTAATGTGGTTTTGTGTTATCCAAGGTTATCTGTATGTGGGTCACTCTAACCTGCTTGAAAATCGTTGAGAATTTTAAGTGATTCAAACATCTGCACAGGAGATAAGATCACAGGAGCAGCGGGCTCATGTCGAGAAAACTGTCCAATGAATGGCAGCCTTTTGTTTTCAAATAAGACCGATCTTGAGGGGATCTTGAAATAAAACACTTGATCATTATCACCTACGAGGCGCTGCCACCCACGGTAGATCATTATCAAAAGGCTGATCAAGGCGAGAAAGAGCTATTGCTTTGCAATACAGTAACAGCTGCAAGGACTTGTTGAGGATGGTGATCTCAAAGCTGCATACACAAATAAATGTTTTCTTGGGAACGAAATTTCGAGTCCTATCGAAGAGATTTTATCAATCTGGTCTAATTCCTTCAAGACCAGCTAACTACTTGAGTTATACGAGAATTATTAGTATCATTATACCTTTTGGCATTCTTGGTGGGATTCTGGCAGGAGCTTCGAGCAGGATTTTGGAAAGAGTATCAGAGATTCTAGATGCAGCTGATGAAGATGAGAATTGAATAAACTGAGATTTTCATTTATGAGGAATTTCATGAAAAGTATTGTTAAGTATTTGATATATTGCTAGCTTGGGGAACGTTTTTACAAAGAAGAATGTTTTGTGGCGTAAAGAAAATGTTTTAAAGGGAAGGATTGATACTTTATGATGCTCGTGAAATCAAAGCAAAGCATTACAACGCGCTCACAAAGCATACGTGACTTTTATGTGAACACGCTGGAACACCAACAGTTAGAACAGATTCATTTAATCCGTAAGATTGCATTATGCATCATGTAACTGATATGACTCGAGCTGAGCTTGATGATATACTCTCAGCACCGGCATCCAAGCCTTGTCAAACTTGAAAAATTTCCTAAATTTTTCGTAAACTTTTTCTGAAATTTCCAACATTTAGAACAAAGTTACCGTGTAACAGGAAAATATTTACGGTGAAGTTTGATCTTTTCTCCCGTTTTAATCTCGTTAATTGCTTTTAATGAGCCATCGTTGACGATTTTATTCTGATCCAGGGTCAAAATAAAATCCCTTCTAGCATTTGTTTTAAAGGAGCCGACAAATTTGAGATAATTGACTGACTTTGCTCAAATATTTTGACGCGCTATTTGAATTTATTTCACAGAGGATGAAAATTAATTCGAATTGAGTATCTTCAACGACTTTATGTGATTGTGGCTGTAGATTAGAATTATCTCCATGATTAGCATACTTCCCCTTTCGATTTCGTTGCAAAAATGGCAAAGCGCGACGAAACCGGAATAAGATCATGACGTCAGTAGCAACTTCGTTTCCAAACCAATGTCCAATGCTGGGGACCATCTGTATTGAAGCATAAATTGGCGATATGTGAAATGTCACCTCATAATCAAAATCCACAAAGGTCTACAAAGCTTCAAAAGTTTCACTCATGTTCGCAAAATTTGGAATGGCAGTGGAATATCTCGGATGCAGGAAACGTATCAGAGATCGTTGTTAAGAGCCAGTACATCCACCCTTTCACCAAGAGTAGAACTTGGAGAACAATACGATACAACAGAACAAATTGATATCGAAAATGGCACATGCACATCATGTACTTCATCTACTGTATAAACTAAAGGCAGTCTCGAAGTTGCCTGGGTGAGACCTGCAAAATAAGGAGAGATTACTCATGCCAAATTTGCCAATTGTTCTGGTTTGTGTATTTTTGCACTGACATCCGTATTTAGCCACTTTTCGCTAAATAAAGGTTTGATACCTGCAAGACACACAATCGAACTAAAAAGAAGTGATTTGCGATTCATAGCTAGATCGTTGTTGTGAAATAGAGAGCAACGTCAACAAAACGTCAGATGTTTGCTTTGTTACATAAGATTAAGAGTAAGAAGGATATTTGTCTGCCAATACAGCAAAACGAATAGAAGAATAAATAATTAAAAAGTTCTAGAATTTAATATTGAGGGCAACTGTTGATAACATATGGAAACAGTTGATCAATTAATGTGAAACATATATTCGAGTTTGACTTTGCAACACTTCTCTACTCTACATCTGCGCTCGGGTTTATAACAGCTCGATTTTGACAAAGTTTACGTACCAGTATACAGTACAGTTTTGATCCACTACAAAGTTATAGTTGCAGTGCAGTTCTAAATCATTTGCACTGCTCCAAAACAACAGTATAATACACGAAAGGAACAAAAATGTTCCACTTCTTAAGCAGGAGCAGATCTTTATGGCCCTTTATTGGATGCTGATCCGACAAGACGATTATATCAGCAAATATAAAGTTTAATTGTGGATAGATTCAGACCCATTTTAAAATTTACCTGACTGAAATTGGCACTCCGTTCTGAAATTATGATCGACTTTGTCGAGGTGCCCAAAATCGCGAACAAATTTCCCCAACATTTCTTCCATACATGGGCCTTACAGCAATGACTTCTGCACGCTTTAGCACGTGGGAGGATGAAAAAGTCTTCCTTCTGGTATAAAAAACATATTCAGGAGGATTCCTTCTCCCAAGATGACCAAATGCATGAATACATATAAGTGTCATCATTTTTAGGAAGGAAAACCAACAAAATTTCTCATAGTTTTTACACGTTTTGCAGAGTTTTGGACAGTTACCTTTCCTTGCCATCACTTAGATCTGGCGTCTAATATGCAGCAGACTTAGGTATCAATCGTTCTTATCATCCGTATGTGTTGTTTTAGTAGTGTTCTTTAAGTTTAAGTAGTTTTTCTTTCCTTTATCTATGTTAATTCCCTTAGGGTAGACACAGTATTTTGCTCCCCGGGGGTATTTGTCCCAGTAGTATTGTAAAGTAATTGTTGTAAGTAGTGTACACCGTAATATGTATTGTAAAATCTTATTGATTTATTTAAAAAAAAAAGAGTTTTGAAAAAGGGAAACTGCAAATCATCTCCCATATCCACGGAAAGAAATGGCCGATTAAAGCGGGTAAATTACGGAACCTAATTAAACATATTGGCAATAAAACAAGACAGTTCTCGATGATAATGCTTTGGTATTCAGGGAGCAGTGGCCTTACAAACAGGAATTCTTTTTTTGACTCACCAGATATTAAGACACAATCTCCCGGTCGAGATAAATCCCTTAGACTTTCCCTAATTAATTTCGCATAGCAATGTTTCGATGAAAAATTGTATGCTGGGTTCGAAAAAGTGACTCAGACAGCTGTAACTGTTGTAGCTGCAGGGATAGTCAAGCTTTGCTATTCAGGGTGTCCCAGAAAAATTGTGCCCTGTTTGCCTGAAGATGGCAACAAAAAGGCAAAAGATTCTCGCGAAAATTTTGCATGATGTTGCTCTTCAGATATTCAATTAGAGTTACCATCTCCGAAAAAATCCGTTGAAAAATGATGAAGCCATGGCCTTTGGGAGACCAAATTAACCTGATGACTAAAACCAGATCGGCCATTTGGTGTTACTATTTTGCAGCGATAAATAGCTCCATGGATGAAATGAAACAGCAGCCTCCAATATCATACCTCTCGTGAAAATTCTGATCATAAGAGAGTTTTCAACTATCCCTTACCTCACAGAAACTATTTCTTACCTCACATGAAGCTATTTATCACTGAAAATAGTAAGACAAAATGGCCTACCGCTGGTTTGATTCATCAGGCAAATTTGGTCTTCTGAACTTCATAGCTCCATCATTTTTTAACGGATTTTTGCGGGGTTGGTAGCAAACTTTACTTGAGCATCTGAAGAGCAACATCATATACAAGTCTGGCGAGAATTCTTTGCCGTTTGTTGCAATCTTCAGGCAAACAGGGCACAATTTTTTGGGACACCTTGTAGATCCAACAGATTGTTGGGTCTCAGACTGGCAATGTCCTATTTGAGAAGGATCATTCAGATATTCGATTAATTGATTTCTTATGGCAATGTTCCGGTCCAGAATTGAATGCTGAGTTCAAAAACGTTACTCAGACTGCTCTAACTGTTGCAGGAGTAGAGATATTTAGCTTTAATCCCACATAATTCAATAGATGTGAGAATTTGGTAGAGAATCACTACTATAGAAAAACATCTATTCCATTCAGGTGAGAAATTAATAAAGAATCATTAAATTATTTCTTATAGCAATGTTTCGATGCAGAATTGAATGCTGAGTTAAAAAAAGTCACTCAGACTGCTGTAAATGCTGCAGATGTAGGGATATTTAGCTTTAATCTCACAGGTTGCAATAGATGTGAGAAGCAGAGAACTGTACTGAATGGACAGAGTTCTAATTGGGGAGATATTTCGGCCGGGGTGCCCCAGGGCTCTTTTCTGGGACCTTTGTTTTTCCTTGTGTATATAAATGATCTAGCCGTAAGCTTGAAGTGCAATGCTGAGTTATTTGCTGATAATACATCATTGTTCACAGTGGTAGAAGATTCCAATACAGCTGCCAATGATATGAATCATGACTTGGACTTGATAAGTCAGTGGGCTCACGCTTGGAGAATGTCATTTAATCCTGATCCGTTAAAACAAGCTGTTGAATTAAAATTTTCAAAAAAGAAAATTGAAATTGAGCACCCAGTAATCCTTTTTAATGACACACCTGTGAAGAGGGTAAACGAACATAAACATTTAGGAATTATCCTTGACTCAAAACTATCTTTTTCAGCTCATATTAAATCAGCTATCTCTAAGACAAGAAAGGGCATTGGTTTGCTGAAATATCTCTCCAAATATCTGCCCAGGCATACCCTTAACGAAGTATATAAGCTCTACGTTCGACCACACCTGGACTATGGTGATGTCATTTACCATATTCCTGCCAAAGCATGTGAATTCAGTCAAAGTATCATTTTACCAAATGCCATGGAAAAGCTAGAGTCCGTTCAGTATTCTGCTGCTTTGGCTGTAACAGGAACATGGAGGGGAACATCTCGCGAGAAGCTGTACAAGGAGCTTGGCTGGGAGTCATTAAGTTCCCGACGATGGAGTAGACGCCTTACCTTGTTCTACAAGTTTGTAAATAATCTTAGCCCTGAGTATACAGTAGATCCAATTCCTCCTCTTCATCAGTCGCAGTACTGTCTTCGCGACCAGGATGTCATTGGGCGATTAAAGGCACGGACAGAAAAATTTAAGTCTAGTTTTTATCCCAACTGCCTATCCGAATGGAATAAGCTCGAGCCTGAATTGAGACTTGCACCCTCAGTTGCTGTTTTTAAGAAAAAGATCTTATCAATAATCCGACCCCCTGCAAAATCTGTTTTTGGAATACACGATCCAATAGGATTGTCCTATCTTACTCAACTTAGGGTTGGTCTCAGTAAGTTAAATTTTCACAAGTTCAAGCATAATTTCAGGGATACCATAAACCCAATGTGTCCAACAAACGATGGCATCGAGGATACGGAGCATTTTTTGTTGCTCTGCCCTTCTTTTGATGTTCAACGAAGAGATCTTCTCGCTGGAATTGTACAATTATTGCAACCGTATGTACAAATCGCTGGCCTTTCAAATGATGCTTTGACGCAGCTTTTACTATATGGTGATCAAGACTTTTCTGATGACTTGAACAAAAATATACTCGAATTGACTTTACGTTTCATCCAGGAAACTGGTCGGTTTGTTTGAGATCCTTTGAAATTTCAGCGATGTTCTTAGCAACCACCAAGTCCCTTTACGTGAATGTTCTTTGTTTTCCTTGTAAGTTCTGTTTGATATTAGATGTCATGCATCTTATGCATCTCAATTTCAAACGAGCCGCACTCGTAAAATTTTTGAGTTCTTCCCAACCTTGACACGACATCCAATATCAGACAGAATCTAGTATATTATATCCTTTATCCATTAGTTTTCTAATCGTTCGTAGTGTACAGTTAGTTGCATGTAGGTTAACGTTATATGTCTTTATGTTTTTGGCCATGGGGTAGTCATTGTTTTTCGCTCCCCCTGGTATCGTTCCCGTAGTGTTGTATAGTAATTAGATAAGTATTGTAGATAGTAGAACTCATTGTAAACTTTTCAAATGAATGATATAAAAGAAAAACATGTGATAATTTGGTAGAGAATAACTACCACAGAAAATCATCTATTCCATTAAGGCTGAGAAATTTATAGAGAATCACTAATTGATTTCATGGCAATGTTCCGGTGCAGAATTGAGTGCTGAGTTCAAAAATGTCACACAGACTGCTGTAAATGTTGCAGGAGTAGGGATATTTAGCTTTAATTCCACATAATTCAATAGATGTGAGAATTTGGTAGAGAATCACTACCACAGAAAAACATCTATTCCATTAAGGCTGAGAAATTTATAGAGAATCACTAATTGACTTCTCATGGCAATGTTTCAATGCAGAATTTAATGTTGAGTTCATAAAAGTCACTCAGACTGCTGTAAATGTTGTAGGAGTAGAGATATTAAGCTTTAATATCCCATGTTGCAATAGATGTGAGAATTTGGTAGAGAATCACTACCACAGAAAAGCATCTAATCCATGAAGGCTGAGAAATTTATAGAAAATCACTAATTGATTTCTCATGGCCATGTTTCGATGCAGAATTGAATGCTGAGTTCAAAAAAGGCACTCAAACTGCTGTAAATGTTGCAGAGTAGAGATATTTAGCTTTAATTCCACATAATTCAATAGATGTGAGAATTTGGTAGAGAATCACTACCACAGAAAAGCATCTATTCCATGAAGGCTGAGAAATTTATAGAGAATCACTAATTGATTTCTCATGGCAATGTGTCGATAAAGAATTGAATGCTGAGTTCAAAAAAGGCACTCAGACTGTTGTAAATATTGCAGGAGTGGAGATATTTAGCTTTAATCCTACATAATTCAATAGATGTGAGAATTTGGTAGAGAATCACTACCACAGAAAAGCATCTATTCCATTAAGGCTGAGAAATTTATAGAGAATCACTAATTGACTTCTCATGGCAATGTTTCAATGCAGAATTTAATGTTGAGTTCATAAAAGTCACTCAGACTGCTGTAAATGTTGTAGGAGTAGAGATATTAAGCTTTAATATCCCATGTTGCAATAGATGTGAGAATTTGGTAGAGAATCACTACCACAGAAAAGCATCTAATCCATGAAGGCTGAGAAATTTATAGAAAATCACTAATTGATTTCTCATGGCAATGTTTCGATGCAGAATTGAATGCTGAGTTCAAAAAAGGCACTCAAACTGCTGTAAATGTTGCAGAGTAGAGATATTTAGCTTTAATTCCACATAATTCAATAGATGTGAGAATTTGGTAGAGAATCACTACCACAGAAAAGCATCTATTCCATGAAGGCTGAGAAATTTATAGAGAATCACTAATTGATTTCTCATGGCAATGTGTCGATAAAGAATTGAATGCTGAGTTCAAAAAAGGCACTCAGACTGTTGTAAATATTGCAGGAGTGGAGATATTTAGCTTTAATCCTACATAATTCAATAGATGTGAGAATTTGGTAGAGAATCACTACCACAGAAAAGCATCTATTCCATTAAGGCTGAGAAATTAATAGAGAATCACTAATTGATTTGTTATAGCAATGTTTCGATGCACAATTGAATGCTGAGTTCAAAAAAGT
>REGL01000240.1:124490-137295 GCA_004194395.1 Aurelia aurita complex sp. Pacific
GTTAGTAACAATCGGCAGTCACTCAAAAAACAATAACCTGCTGAAGAAGGCTGCCAACAAATTTCCCCCGCTATTACCCCAGCAGCAGGAGATCACCCCAAAATATGAACATCCTCATGCACATATAGATTTTCCAGGCGATTTTTTGAGACAAAGAGCGAGCTTCTAGGCGACGGGAGAGCTGAGGAATGAGTGCGGCAGACAAACAAATTCAGCGTTTGATCTCACCGTCTCAGCGAGTAGTTATATAGATTTTCTCCAGAAAGCCTCTTCAAAAAACTTTCAAAACGTGCCCAAAATCATGAACAGATTTCCCTAACATTTCTGCCTTACAATGGTCTTACAGCAATGACTTGTGAAGGCTTTAGTACGTGCTATCCTCTTGGGAGGATGAACAAGTCCTCCCCTTGGTATCGATGACCTATTCAGGGGGATTCCATTCTCCCAAGAGGACAAAATGCATGAATTTATGTGAGTGTCGTCAATTTTAGGAAGGAAAATGTGCTCATTGTTTTCATTCGTTTTTGCAGGTTTTTTGGAGGGGCTTTCTGCAGAAAATCACCCGTATCCACAGGAAAGAATGGCCGATTAAGGCCGGGTAAATTACTGAACCTAATTGAACATATTGGCAATAAAACAAGAAATTTTTCAATATCATTTCTTAATATTCATGGAGCAGTGGCCTTCCAAGCAGGAATCCTTTTTTCTGACTCACCCGGTATTTTACGAGGTAAATCATTTAGAAATGACATGCACATACTGCAGTAATTTCAGTCTGGTTAAAAATTGTGATTTGCGATTATATGGACATTTTCAGCCTGTTTGATCCAGCTGAAAATCCTAGCCCGTTTGATAAAAGCCAGCTGAGATTTCAGCATGGCAGACCGGCTGTAACTCTTTCCATGTCATTGCAACTTTGTTTTTGCAACGCTTTGACCGTAACACGGGGCTGTCTTTTCAGCCTGAGGCGCTGAAACTCTTATGTAATCAGCTCCTAAAATTTGCAATTTTACAAATGTTTCATTTTGTTCAAAACTCCCCTTAAATTCTTATTGGAAAAATAAGAATGCTGTGATTTGGAAATTAATCGAGATATAAAAGAAAAACAAAGGCAATGGTAGAATCGAAGTAGATCATAAAAAGTTCCTTTCAAGCCATGCAATTTCAAAGAAAAATTCAATGGACATGCTCTTCCTATGCTCTTCCTGGAAAGGTCGAAAGTGGAAAAAATTATAAAATCAACTATCAAAAACGTTTTTCAACGTTACATTATCTCCATAGATGCAGATAAAATCCTTATTTGTTGTTTGAGCAAAAGGGATTTTTTGGTTCCCTTATCAGGAGATTCTCGGCTCCATTCCTGTTCTGGAAAATGTCTTGCGACAGTCCTGCTTGCTTTTTGCTGCAGCGAGAACGGACAATCCGTGGTTCGTAAATTTGAGGAGAGGAAAAGCAGAAGAAAGGGAGATGCCTTTCAGTAACTTTCTTTCCTTCTCCTCCTACTCTCCTCCACGAGGCTTCTTTGTTGATCTTTATTTGTTCCGCAGTTCCTTGGTCCATGATTCCGATATAACTTCCAGCTAACCGAAGAAGGAACCAGAATGAGAAACGCCCTCGAGTCAAAAACTGCAAAAGAAATTATTTGAATGCTGCCTTTGTTGCTCTTTGCTCAATATGATATCGGAAATTAGTTTGTTGTCATAATGATGTTATGATCAACGAGAAATATTGAAAGCCTGAAACAAGGAAATACAACATTTTGGTCAAGGAGAGGAATTCGCCTCTTCGTTTAACCAACGTCAACATGAATCTCTTGTGAACAAACACTCCCCCCTTGATAGAAATAGCCCTGCATCAAAGACAATTGGCCGTGACACATGGCGAACCATATTTGGGTAACAGATCTGGAAATGCTGATATATGATTTTGACCGCAAGTGGCTTGAGTCAGGAAGATTTAACAATCATTCGCAACCGTTTTGTTTCTTATTCTGAAAAATACAGAAAACTTCAACCAGGACGAGAAGTTGGCTAAACCATTTTTAATCCATACAGGAGGCATGGAAGGCAAATTCCAGGGGTGTGCTCCAAAAGTATTTCCAGGGTGGTGCAAGATTTATAATCATGCCTACTTGCAACTTCATCCTAGGCATTGCACTTCCATCTCTTACCTTAGTCGGAGATATCTCTCAAAATTTCCCTCACGTCGTCACAGTAAATGCTCAAATTATGTTCGATTCAGTAGTGCTTGGAAGAAATTGCAAATTAATTTCCTTTCCAGCAGTTCAGTAGTACAATTTAACACCTCAGTTCTCAAACTATTATACAGTAGATGAGTTGTGGAGCATTTCTAAAAACTCCTGCAATATTTTGTAGCATTTAATTTTCGCTCTCCGGGGTGCTATTTGGAATTATCTATCTAGCTCTAGCTTAGTTTAGGTAGAGGTAGCTTAGTTTGATCGAGTTTGGTCACAAAGCAAAACATAAGCTAGCACGGGCTCTAAAGGGCTCAAAAGACTCCTGGCTTCTAGGCTCTTGGGCTCTTGGGGCTCCACGCTCCCAGGCTCCTGGGTTCCTCCATTAGAATACTCATATTGCAGGAGTTTTTCGAAATGCTCCACAGCTCATCTACTGTATAATAGTTTGAGAAATGAGGTGTTAAGTTGTACTACTGAACTGCTGGAAAAGAAATTAATATGCAATTTCTTCCAAGCTATACTGAATCGAACATTATTTGAGCATTAGAGGTGCAATGCCTAGGATGAAGTTGCAATTATCAACGACATAATAGCATTTTAAAAGATTTATTCAAGTTTCATCTTGATCCAAATGTCTCAATAGAAAATACACAAAAATCAAATGATAAAAGAAGATAGTTTTGAAGAAACCCAAATTGAAATGTGCCGGGTAGTTTAAAACGAAGATTCTGTTTGTTGGAGGTATAAGGAATTATAATGTAATGTAATGTACATAATGTAAACAGTAATGATAATACGCATAAGTTACTTGCTATGCTAAACAAATTTGTAGAGTATCGCCAAGAACCTGCATTCCTAGATACCTGACTGACTTGAACACGACTTTGCGTAATTCAAACCATAGTCTATGCAATATATATGTTAAAAATCTCCTTACCAGACTTGAAGATTTAAGACTTCAATAAATCTTTGCATCAGCGGCTACACTTCATGTTTTTAGTCACATCAAAAATTGTAAAGTACGAGGTTCGCGTATGACTGCAAGTCTGTCAAGGATATCTCTGCTGCAGGGTCCGATGCATATCATGCATGATAACATGTCACACAAATCTGCCTTGCCCCAGAAGTTATCAGTGGCATCAGTGCCCTTTGTCTTCATAAATCATGGCAATGAAAAGTCATGTAATGTTTCTTCTATTTCTATGGTTTCTTCAATACGGTCAAATAGCACTCATTTGTGTAGTAAAAGACGGGGGCTAGGATGATGCTCCTCCACAGTTTCGAAATTATAGATCTAAAAAAACACTGTCTCTCGCAAAGTCCATCCAAGTCTGTAACGTTTGCCGATGGGCGTGCGTAAGGAGACGCAAGGGATGCCCAACGTTTAGGGGAGTTTATCGTGGATATTTCCCTAACATGATGGCTTCAGTCAGGTAAAACTTCCCTAATAAAGCCTGAAATGCGATACATTTGCCTGATTAGAGCGGCTGTAGCCCCGTGCCTCCTACGCCTATGTGGAGGTATATCTGAAAATCTACTAAAGGGCGACTTGGATTGCTAGCAAACTACGAATTATCAAAATGTTAAAGATGAATGGGAAGAATGAATGGAAGAATGAAACCAAAGATCTCTCCTTTAGAAGCAAAGTATGTTTGACCCTCAAACATATTTTTATCCATGCTGGCAAAATTAATCTTTCATGAGTAAAAGTTTGGCAAATAAATGCAGCACAAATGCGTTATCTGTTCACAAAACTCCCTCAAAATGAAGTCAAAATGACACCGACATCTGCCTGTATTTAAAAAGTGTTGTTATTTGCTTGCTTTTAAGTCTTTGGTACGAGATTTGCAGCAGAGATTTGGCCTTGTTTAATTAATGTTTCTTATTAAAAACTTTGATTTCATGTTTTAACGGCAGAAGTTTCGAAGAAAGTCTCTTATCTTTAGGCCCTTGGCAAATGATGACGCATTTTAGCTGCAACATTGAAAGTGCTTACCTGTTTACAGTACCGAGGGGAATATCGCTCCCTTAGAAAGTGTACAAGATTTTTAGCAAAAAACAGAAGGATTTCTAATGGTAATGGTCCTAATGGATTTTAGGAATTTCTCGAGAAAACGATAGGATTTCTGTAAATATGTATGAGATGTCCTTGTCCTTGGTCCTGATTCCAGGCTGATGTGAGTTGTTTGGAACAATTGCAGTCACCTGAAGTCCTTTGCGGGCAAGGCAAGCTGCAATTTCTGACTCTCTAAAAATCAAATTTGGCCTAAGCGGAAAATATGCATCCATATTGAAGTAGTTGAATGGATAGAAAAGTTTGACTTCAGTTGGCTTTTCATGGCATTCCATTCATATTTTAGTTCTAGACTTTTACCCTAAAGACTTAAATTTTCTGAGCTGGACTAAAAAAAACGTTGTGTAAAATACAGGCCTCTGCTGTGCCAGTTTCGTAAAAACAGGCTCAAAAACGATCTGTAGCATTACCCCCTCTTTTTGGTATAAAATTCTCTGAACTCGATATCAGTACTTCATAATGTTGTGCCCTTTCATTGTCTTGTACAATGCTGCAAAAATGTGTATGTCAAAGCCTCCCATCTTGTAAAATTGNGACGCATTTTAGCTGCAACATTGAAAGTGCTTACCTGTTTACAGTACCGAGGGGAATATCGCTCCCTTAGAAAGTGTACAAGATTTTTAGCAAAAAACAGAAGGATTTCTAATGGTAATGGTCCTAATGGATTTTAGGAATTTCTCGAGAAAACGATAGGATTTCTGTAAATATGTATGAGATGTCCTTGTCCTTGGTCCTGATTCCAGGCTGATGTGAGTTGTTTGGAACAATTGCAGTCACCTGAAGTCCTTTGCGGGCAAGGCAAGCTGCAATTTCTGACTCTCTAAAAATCAAATTTGGCCTAAGCGGAAAATATGCATCCATATTGAAGTAGTTGAATGGATAGAAAAGTTTGACTTCAGTTGGCTTTTCATGGCATTCCATTCATATTTTAGTTCTAGACTTTTACCCTAAAGACTTAAATTTTCTGAGCTGGACTAAAAAAAACGTTGTGTAAAATACAGGCCTCTGCTGTGCCAGTTTCGTAAAAACAGGCTCAAAAACGATCTGTAGCATTACCCCCTCTTTTTGGTATAAAATTCTCTGAACTCGATATCAGTACTTCATAATGTTGTGCCCTTTCATTGTCTTGTACAATGCTGCAAAAATGTGTATGTCAAAGCCTCCCATCTTGTAAAATTGGTCAATTTCAAAGAGTCACAATGCTGGCAATATCATCACATATTCTGATGGCATCTCAACTTGTTTTTATGATCTCATAGATTTGATTTATCGTACAGTTATTTATCAGGAAATTCCATTGCCGATGCATTTCATAAACATTTGACAAGATGTTTATTGGTTGACCAGATTCAAGTCCAACAAGCCAAACACGAAATGAAATTGTGGAGAGAAAAATATGGCGATGCCCCCCACGCCGCCCCACGCACGCGTTACATCAGAAGATCCTCACTTTCTAGTGACCGTGACTGAAGAAGCCAGAGTGGTCTGGGGCGTCAAATTCCATCAGTTTCACCGTTTGACGAGAGAGGAGAGAAGGAGAAAGAAAATAGAAAAGAAGAAAATGTATGTCATTATCTTTCATCACCAAATCAATGGAAGCCCAGCATTTTGAAACCACCAGTGCATTTTGAAAACCAGCACTACTGCATTTAAAATGTAAGTTATTTGAAGTTAGGCCTTGCTTCTCCTTGGATAGTTGTCTTGGTGTTGTTCCAACAATGACCTAATCATTCTACGATCCAATTACAGCAAGTCGGCTGGCAATTATCGTCAATGAATGAATGAGCCCGTAACTGAATCCAGAAGTTCCCAGATCCGTAGTTCCCAATTCCGTGGTTTGAGAGAAAAATTCTGTCCTTTAGTGGAGAATTACGGAATGGACTTGCCTGGTTCCAGTGCAAACCTACTTGCAGAATGCGTCTCCGTTTGTTCCATTGTTTTGAAAATCTCTCTAGATCATCAAATACATTGGAAAATAGAGTGAACGATGGGCTATATTTAGATTGCCCAGGCCCCTAACTTAAGTAGCCTTATATCTCGGTCATTTGTCTTTAAGACGTTTAATTTCATTTGATAAATTCATTTGTTTGCTTGAATTGAAACATATATGATTCAATTCATTCAAAACGTGGCATATATTTTAAAACATTTAAAACCTCATCAGGTTAATGATGCTCAAGTGATAGTAAACTAGTAAACTCCCTCTATTGACCATGATTGAAAATAGCAATTTGGGTTTTAGCCTTTCAGCTAAAAGATCATATATGCCGAGTTTTTACTGACCCACCACCAAGGGAAATATCCTAACTTTTTATCATACGAAATGTGATTTAATGTATCTAATTTTACAACTTGTTTCCTGTTTTTAACTTTCAGATTTAATTCAGAGAATGAGCTTAACTGGAAATAATTGAAATTTAATCATAAAATTAGCTCAGTAATTTACAATCAGATCGTATTTGGAGGTCATTTGTTAGTTTCACCAGAATCTTAACTCACAGTCACTTTTGCGTTTTCCGATAGAGTGGACTCCAGCTAAGGAACTGTTTCATATAAAAATCCGATTAATTCTATTATTCTAAGAACAAAAAGAAAGCAATGAATTGTCGAAATTAAATAATTAAACCAATTAAAGATTGTTACATATGGTTGAGGCATGATGGGTGACAATTCGACCTAATGCAGCAGAGTACTGCCATCTTGATAGTGTTCGTGTTGTCCTATCAGTTAATTTTCTTGTGTATAATTTATACAAGTTTACAGCCGCGCTGAGCGAAAAAGTTTGCCTATCATTAAAGGTTTTGTCCGTATACGAGAGCTGTTTTCTCGGTCCAATCAAAACGCTAGTGCCAGAGGTGACAGAAGGAGAAAAGATGCGGCACTGCGGGGTGAGGGGCCGAGTGGCTTATCAGCCTCTGATAAAAATAGCCGTGCAAAGGTCATAGGCCGTGACACGTGCTGCACCATATTCGGGTAACTTATCGAATTCAACAGGAAATACCGATATGTGATTGGCTTGAGTTTGACCGCAAGTGGCTTGAGCCACCTTTTATATGCTTACATTCCCTTTAAGCTTGATCGAGTGACGTCAAACTCCGTATGGGTGACCTCTCGGAGGCCTGACCTCGCAACTCACCTCGCCGTCCTACGGAAGGGACGTCAAACTAGGGGTTCCATGCCTGGATGATGCATGCATAGTGGGCTTGAATTAGCTTTAAGTAGCTAGAAATACTTCCAGCCCACTAAAATTAAATTACTGAAAAACAAAAGTCTTCAAAGGAGGTGCTGACTTTGCTTCAGATAGGAACTGAACAAATGTTGAAAAGGTTTAATTTTCTCACAACAGAAAGCTTGGAGTAGTTGTTGAAGGCAGCTTTTTGGTGCATAATGTCTCACTCAAATGCTCGATTCGCCAGTTTGCTAAAGGCTGGAGCAAACCAGTTTTCCCATGAGATCTTTTCAGGAAGCTGGGCTTGATTTATTTCGTTTCATTTTTAATTTATTTTGTTGCTCTCTGTGATCCGTTTATGTTCGAATATTTGAATACCATATTGCCTAAAATTGCTGTCTCTGTAATGTCATAAAAACATGCCTAACTCCTTTAGGCCTTGTCATCTTATTGGTCGTTTTCGTTCTGATATCTTCTGTCTTGGCAATTTGAATTAGGCTAAAGTTGCCTGCATCCTATTAGCTTTTGGCGAGGTATAGCTGATCGCTTTTCAGGGGATACCGCTGCGTTTTCTAAAACTCTTTTTATTTACTGAACNCATATTGGGCTTAAATTAGCTTTAAGTAGCTAGAAATACTTCCAGCCCCCTAAAAATATATTACTGAAAAACAAGAGTCTTCAATGGAGCTGCTGACTTTGCTTCAGATAGGAACTTTAGGAACAAATGTTGAAAAGGTTTAATTTCTCACAACAGAAAGTTTGGAGTAGTTGTTGAAGGCAGCTTTTTGGTGCATAATGTCTCACTCAAATGCTCGATTCGCCAGTTTGCTAAAGGCTGGAGCAAACCAGTTTTCCCATGAGATCTTTTCAGGAAGCTGGGCTTGATTTATTTCGTTTCATTTTTAATTTATTTTTTGCTGTCTGTGGTCCGTTTATGCTCGAATATATGAATACCATATTGCCTAAAATCGCCGTCTCTGTAACGTCTTAAAAACATGCCGAACTCCTTTAGGCCTTGTCATCTTATTGGTCGTTGTCGTTCTGATATCTTCTGTCTTGGCAATTTGAATTAGGCTAAAATTGCCTGCATCCTATTAGCATTTTGGCGAGGTATAGCTGATCGCTTTTCAGGGCATACCGCCGCGTTTTCTAAAGCTCTTTTTGTTTACTGAACTGTCTTTGATCTAATCAGTTAAGGGAAGTTGCTGATACATAAACAATGGCGTATGAGCTAGCCAGACCTTACTTTGACCTCAGGATGCCGCCTGTAGATATACTCAGTTTATAGCAGTATCACAAATACGTCTTTAAGAGAAGAGATATAAGACATGCTCAGAAACGGCGGACGGGGCACATTTTAGGGGGTGGGAACTGCAAAGTTAAGGGCAAAGCAATAGGAAATAAAGCTTCAGACCATGTTCGAAACGGCAGGCGGGCTGATTGCCCCCCCTCCCACCCAGGGACCTCTCTGCGGCGTTCCCGGATATGCTGTGGAAGTTTAAGGAATTAACCAGTAAGAAAGTGCGCTCTTTGCACTTTAGACTTGCTACAACTCTGAATTAGCCATGCATTTTTCGCTTTGAAAATATTGATTTACCCAAAAATCAGCTGCTATGATTTAGAAAAAACCTTCAACATTGTTCAATCTAATTCGGATATGGACTTGAAAACCTTCTTTGTGCCTAACTTTTGTTGTATCCACCTATGGTGAGTTTTTTGCTTGCTGAAATTGTTTTTTGAACTGAAAACTAGACAAAATTTGATCAACATGTTATTCTTTTTTCAGGAATTTTCCCGAAGGGTTTACGAAGACAAGCGCCCATAGCTTGAGAAAGGTAAGTCCGATTTTAATTGAATATATTTCTACAGCTAAGTTAACCTTTTCCCTGTTATTTGAACTATGATTTATTGGAATTCATGGATGATTTAAGACTGGAAATTCCGTTTAACCCAGAAGTACGTTGGCCCACCCACTGCCTGAGAAGTTAAAATGACCAAAACAGGCCACCACCTCGTCCTGGGTCGTGATTTGAGGCCTGTTTTGAAGGTGTCTTGAAGAGGCTTTCTCGAGAAAATCCCTCATAATTTCAGAACGGAGTGGCCGATTTCAGTCAATCACATTTTAAAATGGCTTTGAACAGGTCCGTCATTAAGTGATATATCTGCCAATATGATAGTCTTGATATCCCGAGAGCAGTGACCTTACAAACACTGATTGTAGCATAGGTTCCAAATCTTTAGAAAGGCTGGTGTAAAATTCAATGACCTATTTTTTTGACCCAAATGACTTCAAAGAAATTTTAGCTATTTCTCTATAATTCTACCGTTGGACTTCGCTGAAATCTTCAATTTTTTCAGAATTGGAATGTTTTTCTTCTTTTTCAAGAATTCAAGAAAAATTTTCAAAAAAACTTAAAACCATCGTAGTTTCTAAACTATTTGACGCAACATGAAATAATTTCGAAGAAAACCATAGTTTATTGATGTCTACAATATGGTATCAAGCAAAAGTCTGTCCCTCTTCTGGTTTATGATTTAGAAATTTGATGACGTCACATCAAAACAGCTGAAAAGTCTTAACAGTAGAATTATAGATAAGTATCTAAAGTTTCGTTCAAGCTATTCAGTCAGAAGAAGTGGGTCATATAATTTTGCACCCACCTTTTTACGCCGAGTTAAAGATTTGAAACCTATGCTACTGATTGTTTTTTCTTTACTTGCTCGGTAGACAAAAAGACTGCTGTTACTGCATCGTTCTTTTGAATAACATTTTATTTTCTTGTGAGTTATGCCTCATGTGTGCCTCATCTTAACTCTGCTTTCAGCCCAGGAATTTTCTATGGTGATATTCATTTGATGAAATTATCAATGGAAACTCCAGGTCTGCTTCGGCTATTCGATCAATGTGCCTTCTGCTGCGAGTTTTGAAACGACGAAATTTCGATTGAATCTACCTTTGTTGTGCTTCCGAAGAAACTCACGTTTTGAGTGCATAAGCATATTTCTCATTCCTCTAACTCAATTTGTTTATTACCTATTCCTACCAAAATACCCTTAACATATAGGGTCTGGAGGGGTAGAATGCATTTGTGTGCAAACATTGTCTACCTGCGACAGCACATGTTGATAACTTTTTTAAAAACCTCCTGTGACAAAATCTTTGGGTGGCCAAAAGAACAACCATTTTGAGTGATATGCAAACGTTACTTTTGGCCAACGCTCATACACGCATTTTTTCATAAGAAACTGCCCATAAGAAACTCAACTCTCAGATCGCCAAAAAATTAAGGAACTCCAGTACTGGGAATATTTAAGTTAAGAAACTATTTATTTTGTAAAAGGAAATCCTTGACCATGTTTTTATTTTACTTTCACCTATTTTCTGTATCATATTACTCGTAAGGTACCTGAGTAATGTTTAAACATTGGAAACGCTTAAAAACCTTGTTTTTGTAAGAAACTCTGAAACTCTGAGTACTCAAAATCTAATAGTTTGAGAAACTTTCAGTACTGGCCCAAATTCTTAGTTTCATGTAAAAAGAAATACGTGTACTTGATTTTCACATAAGTCAAGTCACCTTCTCTTTAGGAGACGTAATACTGGTTTCAACGAAAGCAGACATGACTATATGCATCCTCGATTGATATCGTCACTTACTTGAGTGTGCGTGGGAGAAAATGAGTTTTTCTGTTTTTTTTGCAGGAAAAATAATCCCAAGCAGTTCTTTGCTCATTGCATGGCGTCTTGGATTTGAGGCTATAAGTTTCTGGATCAGAGCAAAGAGCACAAGTAGACAACGAATAACCTGGAGTTTGATCACTTTGCGCTACGAAATCTATGCCAGGTCAGTCATATAAAGTATGTGGTAAAATAGGATTCTTAGTAGCATAAAACGAGCTGAATAAAATGGAATTTAAGAATCACATCTCACCTTGTGTCACCATCCTTAAAATTCAGTTTCCAGATATTTTTATGTGGTTAGAATAGGATTCTTAGTAGCATAAAACAAACTGAATAAATGGAANGTTGGACTTTTCAAAAATTTTGAATATTTTTGGAAATTACAACGTATCTTTCATTTCGACTCATTTGAGGATGTGATGTCATCAAATTTCTAAATCATAAACCAGATGAGTGACAGACTTTTGCTTGACACCATATTGTAGGCATTTATGAACTATGGTTTTCTTCGAAATTGTTTCATGTTACGTCAAACTGTTTAGAAATTACGATGGTTTTAAGTTTTGTTGAAAATTTTTCTTGAATTCTTGAAAAAGAAGAAAAACACTCTAATTCTGAAAATATTGAAGATTTCAGAAAATTCAAACGGCAGAATGATAGAGAATTAGCTAAAGTTTCTTTGAAGTCATTCAGTTCAAAGAAATAGGTCACTCAATTTTACACCAGGTTTTTTAAAGATTTGGAACCTATGCTCTCACTTGGTAGACAAACAGACTGCTGTTACTGCATCGTTCTTTTGAATAACAGTTTGTTTTCTTGTGAGTTATGCCTCATCTTAACTCTGCTTTCAGCCCAGGAATTTTCTGTGGTGATATTCATTTGATGAAATCATCAATGGAAACTCCAGGTCTGCTTCAGCTATTCGATCAATGTGCCTTCCGCTGCGAGTTTTGAAAAAACGAAATTTCGATTGAATCTACTTTTGTTGTGCTTGCGAAGAAACTCACGTTTTAGGTGCGTATGCATATTTCTCTTTCCTCCAACTCAATTTGTTTATCACCTATTCCTACTAAAATACCCTTAACATATAGGGTCTGGAGGGGTGTAGAATGCATTTGTGTGCAAACATTGTCTACCTGCGACAGCACATGTTGATAATTTTTTTTAAAACCTCCTGTAACAAAATGTTTGGGTGGCCAAAAGAACAACCATTTTGATTGATATGCAAACGCTACTTTTGGCCAACGCTCATACTTGATTTTAACATAAGTCAAGTTACCTTCTCTGACGAAACGTAATACTGGTTTCAGCGAAAGCAGACACAACTATATGCATACTTGATTGATATTATCACTTACTTGAGTGTGCGTGGGAAAGGATGAGTTTTCTGTTTCTTTACAGGCAAAATAATCCCAAGCAGTTCTTTGCTCATTGCATGGCGTCTTGGATTTGAGGCTATAAGTTTCTGGATCAGAGCAAAGAGCACAAGTAGACAACGAATAACCTGGAGTTTGATCACTTTGCGCTACGAAATCTATGCCAGGTCAGTCATATAAAGTATGTGGTAAAATAGGATTCTTAGTAGCATAAAACGAGCTGACTAAAATGGAATTGAAGAATCACATCTCACCTTGTTTCACCATCCTTAAAATTCAGTTTCCAGATATTTTTATGTGGTAGAAT
>REGL01000240.1:166284-178034 GCA_004194395.1 Aurelia aurita complex sp. Pacific
GTTTTTTCATTAATAGCTCTTTTTGCATCTAACTCAGAACTTCGCGACGACATGGGCATAATGGGCGACACCACTCTATACCTCTCTTTCAAAATAACTTGGAGGTAGCATTATTGCCATGTTTGTTGTTACTCTAATGATACGTTAGGATGAAAAGGACTGGAATTGTTGCAATCGCAGGAAACAGTGTTTTCTTTGTATTAGCAGTGCTTGCTGCTACGAACTGATGGGAGACTTGTGAGTTGAATCCTTTGATTGATCTAACAACTTGAGAAGGACTGTCGTTATTAGGAGAAAGGATATTAGGAATAATTAGGAAAGGAGGATTTTAGAATTTCCTGTAAAGGATTGATGGAGCTGATTTAGTGGGTTATTATTGCACGTCTCTGTCCCGTTCCTGTGTGGTATAGTTTCTCGCAGAATCTGATGGTACTCTCTGGTTTTCACAGAACTCTATGACATTTAACGTTGAATGTTGTTTGACCTCCAGTGGCCCTCGAGACGTGTCTGATTTTTCAGAAACTCAAAGTAATGTCGCTTTAGCTCCAAGATCTCATCAAGGCCTTGGGCATTTATGCCTCTCTACCTTGCCCAGTGTATCCTCTAACTCTTCGAAGGCCCACGCTTCAAAATCATTGAAGTGGATAGTGGATTGTGCCTTCAATTTTCAAAACGAGGCTCACTTACCACCAGCCTCGGTTTTCTTTCTCTTCCGTTGAAGGTTTCCGGTTTCACGATTGTTCACGGATTACCTAGAAATTCGAAGCTTTTGTTGAATATTATTGTCTTATTGGCTAACTGTTTGCTACCCGCTATCAAATCGATTAATTGCCGCATGAAATGTCATTAAAACGTAACACGATAAGGCGCGGTTCTCTCAACAACCATTCTTATCCACAACTATTGTTCCTCACATGGTGAAAATTGTGACTGAGGTGAGAGAAAGTGTCGTTGTGTTGTCAAAGCTGGAAGGAGTTTTTGAAAATTTTCTGAATGAAGGAAAGCTGTGAAAAGTGAAAAAGAGTTTGGGTGAGTTTTGAATGGTTTTGTTTCTTTTATAGTACAGTGAAATGTCGCGATTATTTGTAGTGGACTGGCGAAGGCGGGAACGGTTGTAGGTCGAGACAGACCATGCTAGGAAATACAGGAACGTGCAGTGAGTATTTCTTGCAAGAGAATGATCCCAGAATGATTTTTCGTGCAATTTTAGAAAGAATTGTTTTGGCGAACTGCCTTCTTGTCATTGACAAATCTGAAGGAACAGCCTGGAGAGGACACTGTGTGTTTCCTGGAGGCTTCGCTGCATGAAAGCAGTCTAGAAGCATGGGTAACCATCTCGTGACTTCCCAGAAGAGTTTAAAAGGCCTGTGAAGGCATCGAATCTTATAGTTTGGTGTACAAGCCTATAAGAATATCAACCACAGACACTTTCTATTTGGAGAGGATTTATTTTTTCCCTGCTTCAATCGCACAGTCGCACCCAAAAACGCTTCATTTCGGAAGATGAGTCAAGTCAAACATCAGCGCTCTTGTGACTAGGTGTTACCGCTATTCCCAATTTTCATTCAGACTATCAGATTCTTTCATGTATGGCTAACTTTACACTTGTTGCAGTTTTGCTGAGTGTTTGTCTATGGGAACACGAATTCTCTTTTATCCATCCTCGTTGATCAATTATCGAGACTGTGCTCAAATTCCACCTCTCCACTTACGTTGTTACTTCAAGTGTTTGACTTGGCCTAACTATTCAGGAATTATATGCTATCAAGTGCATTCTCAGCTGTTGTGTCTTGAAGCCCCTCCCCTGAAGTCTGATTACATTTTACTCAAAATGATTTGTAACTGTAGCTGCCTCTACTTGTGGATATCTACATGCAAAAAGTGATTTGATTTTTCATTGTCAATTAATTAATTGATCAATGCGTTTTCCAAGTTATTACCTGGCAATTGACCCAATAATTTTTAGCGCTAATGCAGTTTCACACTGTGCCTATACTGATCCTAACTAAACCCAACGAAACCCTATAAGGTGTGCGATACTGCATTAGCCCTTAGTGTTAGCCCGTTGCTGTATGGGTTAGGCCATATTGTTTCAAATTTAGTAAAGTTCAAAAAGTATTTGAACCTCAAACTGGAATGTTAGGCCGATACCTTTTCACAGCGTAGCTTACAAAAACTGCTGAAAACTGACGAAAACTATACCCATGGAAACCCCATAATAATGATAGAGAACAGTCGAGAGTTGAATCCGCAAAATATGATGTAAAAGAACTAAAAAGCTATCATATGTATCTTTTCATTTGATTTTGTGAATAAGCCCCTCCCTCTCTTTTAAGCCCCTTCCCCCTCTGGAGTGTCCGAAATTAAATAAGCCCCCTGAGGCTTAATAGAGCTTTTACGGTATACCCTAAGCAAGATGCCTCCAAACGCCAAAACGTGGTTGATAAATACCTGATAGGCATCAAAGTCAACAACTCTCGTTGAAGATCTGTGGTATTTTTTGGCGCCACTTCCTAAATATTTAGATACTTTTTGGTTTCATAAATCAAAATTTAACCAGGAGATGACAAGAAAAACCCGTCGATTTATAAAGCCAAGAAACTGTTTCAGGAGACTCATGACGAATAGCCTGTGTTCCAGACCTCAAAAGTAAAGGGATCTGGAATATAACACAGGCTGGTGACGAATCGCTTTCCGCCGAAAACGTCTGTGCCCTGTGACCTTCAGGGTGGGCGTCTTTTCGAACTGTGCAGAGAAGTCGGGCAATTTTTTGTTGAAAACTAGAGTGCTAAAATGGAAATTCTCGTAAAACGTCATCGACCCGCAAGGAAATCCGATTTTACCCTGCATGGAATTCAAATAGGAATGCTGTATAGTACAGTTAATGATTTGCATGACAAGATCATCGACATTAGACCATTCCCATGATTACGTCACCACCAGTGCGGCGCGCAATGCATGCTGGTACTGGTAGTTAAACACCTGGCCGAGTTAGTGTGTTTTGTATAGGAAGTGTATGAGAAGTTGTGTATTGCGTTGGAAATATCGAAGACAAATTCGAAAAATCAACTTCATTTACCGAAGAACATGTCCCTAGATGTTTCAGAAACTCAAGTCCTGGATTCAGTTTGATTAGAACGCAGACGAAGGAATTTTCAGGAGAAGAGTTGACGAAAGTGCAGTGTGGCCTAATGAAAACATTGCGAGCGAAAAAGGAGGCAAGGAGGTGATTGTTTTCGGCTGATTCACATGCCGTTTACTGAATCCATTACCATTAAAAAAAAGGAATCCTGAACTTTACATCTATATCTAATAACTCTATCTCAGTCGGAAAAAATTCTGAAAACAGGGACTGACGCAAAAGTGGAAACACTGGACAGCGAGGAAGATCACGGGTTTGGAACAGCACACTTCAAGCGTATAAATGATGCCAGAGTTAAAAAAAACAGCATTTTGACTTTCTCAAAACCATAAAAAATTGAGAATTATGGTAAATTTTCGGATTTTCCTCTTTGCAGTAAGCAATATACTCAATTTTATGTGCTTAATGTAACCATAGCCGAAATGCAGCGATTTGACTTCAGTGATTTTTATCGCGTTCAGTACGTAAAGGGGGAAAGGTCTCCCTTCATACGATTGCTGTTGGAAGCCAAAAAATTAAAAACGTCAAAATCCCAATGGCTCTGTCTCTACACAAGATAATAAACTCAAAGTTTACATTTTGGTCTAATTTTAGAGAAAGAGTTTAGCCCTTTCTCTCCCCCTTTTCTGGCCTCCTCAAATCACTGGCAATGTTTACGTTAGGCCGCATTACGTTTTCATTGACTTTCCTTGCGAATATTTCCTTCATCTCCGCTTCATCTGCACTTTAGTAGCACTTAAACCCCTGACTAGAGTTTCTAAAACATCTAGGGACAGGTTTTTGGGGAATTTGGGTAATTTCTCAAATTTTTCTTGGATATTTCCAACGCAAAACACAACTTACCATATGCTCACAATGTTTTCATTAGGCCACACTGAACTTTCGTCAACCCTTCCTCCTAAAAATTCTTTCCTCTGCGCTCTAGTCAAACGGAATCCAGGACTTGAGTTTCTTAAACATCTAGTGACATGTTCTACAGTAAATTTAGTTGATTTTTGGAATTTGTCTTCGACATTTCCAACGCAATACACAACTTATCATACACTTCCTATACAAAACACACTAACTCGGCCAGGTATTTAACTACCAGTACCAGCATGCATTGCGCGCCGCATTGGTGGTGACGTAATCATGGGAATGGTCTATTAAGCCCGAAAATGGTGCAGAAATCTTGCAAAAATTCCAAAATGTTTGCAAGTCTAAAAAATCATGAAGATCCAGAATATTCTTCTAAAATCGTAGAAATCGTATGATAATCCAACAAATCTGGAACAAATCTTCTCTAAAAATTGTAGAAATTCTCAGAAAGCTTTGAAAATCTCCAAAAATCTCAAAATCGTTGAAATATTTTAATTTGTTGGCGATCTGGTAGTCTGAGTTTCCTATAAGCAGTTTCGTTTAAAAAATACGTATGCTAAATATAGCATACTTGTAGCGGCAACAACCTCGAGATTCTCATTAACGCCAAGGCAGGTAACGCTGAGCTTTCAAAGCCACCCAAAAGGTTAATTGAAACCATGAACCTTCAACTGATTAGGTGTCTATTTGACCCAGAAAATACCCCTGTGTTTGTAAACATTGCCATTAAAATAGTTACAGATTATCAACTTAGATTTCCGTTGTTCCCAGGACATAGCTCAAGGGCATTCTCCTTCGCAGAAGCCCTGCTCCTATGTTGGAGCCTGTTTGGAGAAAAGTGGCCTGAGGGTAGTTGTGCTGAGGTACTGCCGTTCTGCGTTCGTTAGCAAAAACTCAAGCCATTCTTTTTGTGCCTGAATGCACCATATGCCTTGCACAATGCAGACTTCAATTTATTCCAGCTTCCAAAGTCTGTGGGCAAATGCTTCTCCTCTCTTTGTAACAGGGGTGGCGCCAGGAATCTTCCGACAGAGGGGCTGGAGCTTCCGAAAGGGGGGCTAAAATGGCTAGAAAATGCAGTTTTCATACGTCATTTTGCCAAATTTCCTCCGGCAAGAACCCAAAATGTCCTCCGATGGGGGGCTAGATGCTTCCGACGAGGGGGCTGTAGCCCCCCTAGCCCTCCCCTGGCGCCACCCCTGCTTTGTAAGATTATTCGACTTTTGGCATGCAGCCAGGCATGTTCTACCATGGGTTGTTGGACACTGCAGTCAGGCTTTAGCTTGTATACTTCTGCGGAGGAAAAAGTTATATCGTTCTGCGGAGGAAGGCTCGACAGATCCTTTTCGCTAGCTCCTACGCATTAGTATATGAACTTTTCCTCCATAAAAGCATAAAGCTGCGGCAATAAAAGGCACAACTGCTGCGTCTAACCATCCATGGTTTTACCACGGGCACCATTAAGATAAGATGTTAACCTATTATAGGCCTATCCTAATTTTTGTCCGTATTGGCCTAATACCCGAAAATCAACAACCTTCGCAATATACCTCCAGTCCTTTGTTGACTAAAGCTTGCTTAGCATCAGTTAAATGTTGAAAGCACCATGTTTGTTCTTCTTCTGTGTTCATCTGCTCTCGCATTATCGAAACTGTCAAGTCACACTGCAAGCGATCCAGCAAGGCGCCACAACTCGGTTTGTTAGGCCTACCTAATTTTAAGATGCGCCTCCAGGAGGGAAAGCGGACCTTGATATTCACAGTGCCCATGGTTTTACAAGCACCCAAGACTGGGGAGGTGTAAAGATTCTGGCTTGAATAAAGAACTTGGATGGTATCTCTTTTTCCAATGGCTACCGTATGAAGGAGCGCCAGAGAACGGGGTATACCAATTTTGCGGAGGAGCAAAACTACGACTTGTAATCAGTCTACCTCTTTGCAAGTTAAAAACCATGTTTTCAAATGTTGTCTTCTGATTGGTCGATCGAACAGATTGAATTCATTTGATTGGCTGATTGAAGTTAACCGGGTTTTAGATAAAGTTGGTTTAACTGTGCCAGTGTGAATGCTGTACACTCATGTTTTTAAAAAAGAAACCGCTTATAAGAAACGGTACGCTCAATTTTTTGAAACCTAAGAAACAACACTACCTGAATTGAAGAAGCTAAGGAACTTCTGTAATTTACAGTTTTAATTTTCCTATCGCACAAAAAAATATTTTGACATTGTGCAGTTATAGCAACTGTTTGGACATTATTTTGAGTGCGAATCATGTTTGGGAGCCTTTCAGACAAAACAAAATTAACTCTACACTTCCGTCATTAAAAATATAAGAAATAGGTTAGGAACTTTTGGTAGCAAAATGGCCCAAAAATTTAAGGAACTGCCTGCCAGCCCCGAACCTTAGTTTCTTATAAAAAGAATGAAAACGGTGTCTGTATTCAGGCTAAGTGATTCTTGTTGTCTGAAATAATACTAGGTTAGAACCAGGTCAGCCAGGCCTTCCAGAATTTCAACAGTGGGATTAGCTGGAATGTTTTCCAAATAAGCAATGTTTGTTTTCTCTTAAAACAGAGTTTTCCCAGTTTGTTAATCTTTACCACTGCTCACAAAAGCATCCATTTCCAGAGTAAATGAAGAAAATCTCTCTTTTCATGGCAGTTATATCCTTTCCAAAAGATTTAGGCCAAAATAAACTGAATGTTTGACTGGCAAAAGTAGGAATTTAAAAGCATCCGACACCAGGCTATTTCTTTGTAATATGTCAAGTTTGTTATTGGGTATCGCATTTCAGAATTCCTGTCAGAGATTCCATCGTGAATGCTTTGCCTCCCCAATTTAGAATTCAGAGTTAGTACATTCATTGTAGTTGTCGCTATTAAGCTGCATGCCAATTTGAACGAAGATTCGAAGTTATTCATCAAAGTGGATAATGTTGCTGCTGTTGTTCAGAGCAATTGCAGTGACTTCAGTCTAACGAGAATTGTGTCAGAGACTTTTGAGGCATTATCAAATCTCATTCTTCATGTCATATAAACCTGGTTCAGAGGGCAAGTTTCTCCGACAATACTGGCGTACCAGGGCTGACATCGATGACTGAGACAGCCAATATCGCCCCTCGTAATGAGATTCCCTTCAGACCTTTCTCACAACAGTGACATGAACTTACCAGCTTTTTGGGGTCTTTGCTATTGGGGTCTTTGCCCAGAGTTTTGCTATTGCTTTCTTTAAATGTTCCTTCATTTTAGCTGCCAATATCGATTGATCTGTACGACCTTGCCTGAATATATTAAATCTTGCCCAGATTTAGATATCTTGGAAGCGTTCGTAGATATCATACCCTCTCATTAGCTTCGCCTCAGGATAAAGAGGGTTTTTGGTCTGGTTTTGCTTTGAGGCCATAAGCGTCAAGAAACACCGTATTTGAAGTTGTTCTTTTTGCAGTTTTATTTCTCCCTGTGTTCCTGTGCGCACGAAGGTTGTTGTTGTTGCATCAAATTTTCAGGACACAAAAATGAAAGAAAACTGAACACAGGGAAACAGGGAGGAGCAAAAATGCTATTAGGACCAACAACTACCACCATTCTATTCTGGATGTTCATGCTGAGGCAAAGGAGAAACTCGATGTTTCAAATCCGAAGCTAAGGTCAAATCGAACAATAGTTTAAAAAAAGACTCTTGCACAACTTGCACACAGTTTTGAACAGTTAAATCACGAAGACCAAGGTTAAACTGGATTTTAAGAGATAAAGTCACTGATACTTCTCTGTTATTTCTGTTACAAAAAGACAGCATGAGTGCTGAAAATTTATGATAGTTCAATCCTAATGAGATGAAATTTATGTCATAAAAGATCTAGTTGAAGGTTTTCGAGACGCTTATTTTGACCTTTTGTTCAGACGAATATCTTGTATCATATGCTTAGATCATTGGCCTATCTTGGTCAAATAAATTTGTGCATGATCATTTGTTCACGCCAATTTTACACTGCGCTGTTTGGCTCAAAACATGATACCAGTCATCTTTCGGTTGCTGCCAGGTTGTTTACTGCTGTGAATTTTTCTCATGCAAAAATAACCCCCCCCCCAAAGATTCCTTCTGTGCCGAGGGTCTGTGCGTTGGTTCCTATTGGCACTTTTAAGCGATTAGGCCAGTTTTGTCACTGTTTAACTTTGAGTCCCTGTTTGAGTAGTCTCGGTGTAATGGTAGTCTCGTTTTCATGAGTGATAACTTGGATCATATGTTTCGTTTGGGTTGCAGTAAATATGAGTAGGATGATGCCTGCCATGCTTCGCCAATAAGCTACTGAGAAAATGAGCCATTTGGATGGAACATCTACCAAGAAAAAGCTACCAAGCCGTGCACTTTTTTATATTCAATAAACTTAGCTATATGTCTACAAATAGGAGTATACAAATTTAAACACACCATGGTTTTCTTTGGCTTTGCTTTCTTGGGCACGTGTTGGATTATCAAATACAATACAGTAGACTATTTATAAACCTGTCATCTTTTAACTCAGTTTATTAACGTTAAATGCAAAGTCGCGTGGATATATATCACTGCCCCTGTATCAATTCAACTCTACTCAACCTGGTTAATACCCTATGGAACACGCTGCATCACTATGATCAAACCATTGGGCCACAGCCAACAATTGTGGCTGCTTGGCACGTAGATACAACCTGATACTTGCACCTTCTTAAGTGCCTGTTTGCTAGTTAGAATTCCAAAGACCTTCATCCCGAGGCTGGACAGCAAAGAAAGTCATTGATTTACAATTTCATTCAGCTGCAAATAAGCTGCGTAGTGAATGAAAAATCGAACCTAATTCAGTTTGAATATTTGTGGTCTGTTCTTGAATTTCAACGAACGCCTACGAGATTTTTCAGCGGAGTTTAAAATTACTCACTGCATATATATTTGAGGATTTTGCCAAGAATTGGACAAATCGGACTGACCTTATGCTACTTCGTTTCAGATCTCTACAAGAATTAGAAGTCCTGGAAAGATCTTTGAAAGCCTAAAGACGAAGTTGGACCTGTTGTCGAGAGTTAGTCACAGTTGGTGAGTTCGTTTCTTATTCACATTTCCTTCCTTTGTCTGTATTGTCTCTCTTTCCTGGTGTAAGGTTCTAAAGTCTGACATCTCCAGACTGTCTGCTATTTTCGGACTTTCTCGGGACTCCCAAGGTATTTCAACGAGTTTGCAAAGATGCTGCTTTTACATGCCAAATGTCTCAAGGGAGTTAGGCACATTCTCTTCTCCAGTAGTTCCACAGACTTGCAGTCTTACTATCTTACTATCTTCAGTGCCTCGTGCTCATCCAGGTCTGATATTTGTTTATTCTTGCTTGCTCTTCATAGGGCGACTAGCTTATACAAAGATGGGGGCTTCTCCGGACTGCGGCGGCATGTTGGTCGAGCTACGGATCTCGCAGAGTTACGTTCTTCTTTGTTCCAAGCTGCTATTTCTGGAAACATCCTTACAAATCAGCTAACCCGCCATAACCTCCTTGGCATAATTTTAAAATGCGCCTTCACGAGGGAAAGTACGAGGAGGAGAAAGAGGAGAACCTCTTATTATTCTTTATTCATTTAAAAAAAAATGTACTATTCTTTTCCACCTAATAAGAACCTCTTTCTAAGCATAGCATGTAATTGTTGCTAAGCATGCTTTAATCAACAAAGGACTGGAGGCATGTTGCGAAGGTTGCTGATTTTTGGGCATTAGGCCATAACGGACGAAAACTAGGGTAGGCCTGGGCCAACATTTGATCTTCACGTTGTCTGTGCTTCCATTGACAACCCGGCTGGTATGTTAAAAGGGGTCCTGGGATTGAAGGTGTGCTAGGAAATATCACTGTTACTTCTATCGGCGATTTCGTTTCCAGAGCAAATTCGGACCTCTAAGATAGAGGGTATTGGAATTCTTCTGTACTGACATGACAATGAAATCATTGATATAAAGTGTCATAACTAACTGTTGTACAAGGCAAGGAATGGCATTTGGTATATGATATTTTGCTTGTACCACAAATGTACTATTCCTTTCCACCTAATTAGACCTTCGCCCAATGTGACAGAGATAGCGGAGACCTTGAAATTTACTGGACGGCCACTGACCGTAGTGACAATTAGCGGTAAAAGTGTCAGTTTGATTGGTCATTGCGTGGGAGCCTTATTCTAACTTTCCTTCCATGACATGAAAAACAGATGACCCCTAGTGGATAGCAACTATTTGAAATTCTATATTCACAAGTCAACTCTCCTGCCCTAGAAATGCAAAGTTTAACTATTTTTTATGGCTTCGGAAATGATGGATTATATATAGCGCGAGACCAACGCAGCTCGCACGACGGCATGCGTGACGGAACACATGGAGTAAATTTAGAAACTCCAAATAGTTCCCTTTCGCCGATAGCAGAGTTGCAGTATGCAAGGTATGCGGTCCATGGAGCCTGTGGATGTGATCTTACGCCGCGATCTCGCACTTGGTGTACGCAGTAGCCTGTTGATGTCATATGGATGGTTGCTTTTCACAGCTATCTACAAAATCATGATAAAGTGTCCCTCTGTCACAAATTGTGAAGAAGGTTCTGAAAAAATAGCTATTTTTGTCACAGGCTAAAAGCATTTTTTTAGAATATGGCAGCCGAATTCTGTCAAGAAGCCTTTGAGATGTGTGAACTACGCACATGGAAAATATTGGGAGGAATGGAGTAAGTCTAATTTTGTCGTTATTTGCTTCGTTTTTCAACTTTTAAACCAGGCCTGCCCATGTTCCTATTTTTAAAACGAGTGAGAATTTGAAACCATGAGCTAACACGATCAATGATTCATTTCGGACCTTGCTGTGGGAGTGTAAAAGCTAAGCAACACCTAGCATCCACAGATAGAATCTGGGAGACCTTACACCACTTTGGTTTGGTTGATGAATGTTAAAAATACTTGACAGGACTAAACTCATGAAACGTTATCTACGTGATGTGGTCTCAGATTGACTCCTCTGTAATCTCGACTCCATGTTATGTCGTGTAACCATAGCTACAAATCTTCTGATATGAGTTTGATACAGCCCTAAGCACCAGTCCAAAGATAGCTCACAGCCCACTAGCCAAGGCTCAAATAGAATTCATAGGTTAATTCATAAGTAAAGCAAAGGAAGTTGCAGGGATACTTATTGAACCTAGGCTTATTCTTAGCGCGTGACAAAACGAGATATTCTGTTCATGAATGAATGTGTTCTTCATTCGCAAAGCAAATGCACCCCTACGCGTACTAAAATTCTCATCAACAGGCCTGCTGCAATTGACGTACTGTACAATTGACGTACTGTACTCTCTCACGTAAACCAACGAGTATTACTGGAATATATTTTCATATTTATTGATTATTGAAGCAAGGCTTACTGTCAGAGGACGAGGAAACAAGTTGCCTTGTTCACGAATGAATGTCCTCTTCATGCAAGCACACGCATTTCAAGAAAGTTCTCATCAGTATTGCTGATTGCTGTTCATGTATTTTCACAAGCAAACCAAACAGAATTCCAGGGATGCCAATTGTTGAACTAAGGCTTGAGCTTGATCACAGAGGGTGGCAAAGAAAGGCATTCTGTTCGTAAATGAAGGGCTCTTCGTTCACAATGCAAAGGCACCCTGCCCTACCTAAGCTAGTATGCCAATCAATACGAATTGTGAATGGGTTCTTGGTAATTTTTCCGTTTTCGTTACAGGCAGGATAACCAGAGAA
>REGL01000240.1:180746-203051 GCA_004194395.1 Aurelia aurita complex sp. Pacific
CAAATTCGGATTCAGCACATCAATTTTGATATAATTGAATATTTTTAAATCATTTTCGAGCACAATAGTTCTTTGCCCCTTTTGGGGGCAATTCCGCCCCCAAAAGAAGCAAAAATGACACGAAACACAATTGAGAAGCTTGTATATAAATTAAACGACATTTAGACTTGCGTTTTGTGTTTATATAATTGTATTGGTGATGAAGGTTGATATTTTTGCTAAAGTTTCATTTTGCCCCAATTTTGGGGGCAAATACCCCCATATCTCATAAACGGCCCCTCGCCTGACCAAAGAACATCGAGATTCGGATTCAGCACCCCAAAATTGACCTTAAAAGTCTAGTCTCACAAATTACCTCTCTTGGTGGTAATACCCCCTATTCTGCTACCGGACTATCATAAATGAATGTGTTCTTCATTCACAAAGCAAATGCACCCCTACGCGTACCAAAATTCTCATCAATAGGCCTGCTGCAATTGACGTACTGTACAATTGACGTACTGTACTCTCGCACGTAAACCAACGAGTATTATTGGAATATACTTATTTGTTGATTATTGAAGCAAGGTTTAGCTATTGTCAGAGGATGAGGAAACAAGTTAACTTGTTCACGAATGAATGTCCTCTACATGCACGCACGCACATGCGTTTTAAGAAAGTTCTCATCAGTATTGCCAAGGTATTGCTGATTGCTGTTTATGTATTTTCACAAGCAAACCAAACAGAATTCCAGGGATGCTAATTATTGAAGTGAGGCTTAATCACAGAGGGTGGCAAAGAAAGGCATTTTGTTCGTAAATGAAGGGCTCTTCGTTCACAATGCAAAGGCACCCTGCCCTACCTAAGCTAGTATGCCAATCAATGCGAATTGTGAATGGGTTCTTGGTAATTTTTCCGTTTTCGTTACAGGCAGGATAACCAGAGAAGTGCAGCTTTAGAAACTACAACTTTCAATATACCCTCATTAAATCCAACGCCTTTTAGATGGAATCAAAGCGATTCATATGTTACTCAAAGCATCAGCAGATCATAACTGATTTTAAATCTGCTGAAAGTGAACAAAGTTATGGCGGCAATACATCACATTTTATGGGCACATTTGATGCCAGGTCACACTGGGGAGCAGGATCAATTTTAGCAACGGAAGCCAGGTGAAAATTATCTGTGAAGTCCGTTATGATATATTAATAGCGCAATTATTTTAGGAAATACGATTTTGGTATCATCAATTATCATATCGACTACGAGATTACCTTAATTCGCATCGTAATTTATTACCCATCATGCAACATGGGATATCATGCAATGCCTTTCCCATCCGGCCTAGCAAATCCACAGAAGCGCCGTCAGTGTTTGTGGTGCCTGAGCAGAACGTTGAACACTTCTTCACCAATGATCAGATGTGTGGGAGGATGCATGGGCTACGTAGTATTAGTCTGGCCCGTGACAACAGTGATTCATTTTCATCATTAACATCATCATCATCCAGATTATCATCATCATCATCATCACCATCATCATCATCATCATCATCATCATCATCATCGTCGTCATCGTGATCGTCACCAATCTATCTATCTCATTTAGCCTTCTCCTGCAGGTACAGGGTCTGCTATCTGAATCTGCTGTCTCTAGTTCGCTCTATCATTGGTATCCCCCCATGTGTTAGTTAGCTTTTGTTGCCCCCCCCCATCTTCTTCTCGTTCTGCCTCCTGCTCTTCTCCTAGCCTGAATCTGGCGTAGTTGCGTAGTTGTAGACGAGGAAGCCTTCCTGAAATCGGTACACTCTAGTTTCAAAGTTGTGACGAACTTTATAATCTTCGCATAAATCATGAAGAAAAACGAATAGAATAGCACCTCCTGATCTGACAACAGGAAATTATTGATTTTGGAGGGAATCATGAGATGACTTCATTCAGGAATTAAGGATCAACGCTTTTGTGAACTTTGGCGTGGATACGTCAGAGAGAAATTATTTTTCGTTGAGGAAATGCGATTAGAATAATTTTTTGCTACTACCTTCATTTGTATTCTCTTTTCGTTTTCCCCTTAAATCACTCTCCTCTGCAGAGGCACCCCTAGCCTCAAAATATGGCCTCCGCGGAGGAGAATGCCCTAAAAATAATTGTTTGCATTTTTGCTACCATCTTGATTCGGAACAACAAGAGGAATGACAAATGAAAGCAGCAACAACAACAACAAAAACAACAACATTAATGCATAACGATGGCATCGAATATAGAATTGCACACAAACAATATTTTATCAGGCGACAATGTCATTTTAGGCCGTAACTTTGCGTCAAATGAAAACCAATCTTTCTTCAATGATGAATAAACTGTTTTTAGATGTATTTGAAATATTTGAGGAAGTTTTGAAAGATGTCTTAGCTTCTAAATTGTCCAGAGTTCAACGTCATGTAGAGTAGAAGTTATTGTTAGTTCGGTTTCACTTCTAGAGGGTACCTCTTCGCAGCATATTTTCCTAAATCAAAACGTCTTTTGGTGCTGCCGCTCTTGGAGACATATTCTCCAGGACAGTCAATAATAGAGAAATTCATCCAGAGCAATCGTACGGTCGGAAGTCAGCGATTTGTCTGCAGATATCACCGCAGACCAGGCCTTGTAATAAAAAGACTGAATTAGCTATAAAGAGTAACTTCAGATCATTAAAACATTCTTATTCCAGAAAATAGATATCTTAAATTGGTTAATTGAAAAACGTCTAATATATAACAGGTTGATGTCTCATGTTGTATAAATTCAGAGTCTGAAAATAGCAAATAAATTAAGCATATGGTATTGCTTCAGACTTAAAATTAACGAAACAGAAATTCGTGTTGGGTGGGAGGACACTTTACAAAGTCTACCTGTGTTTCTTCTTTTGAAATACGTTACAGCAGCGACTGAGAGGGGGCATAAGGTATTTCTTTCCTAGCATAGTGCAATAAGAGACTGACATTCATACGGGAGGTTTAGCGTTGAGAAATTACAAAATCAGCCGCATTCGAGCAAACGTCCGCCTTCTCAGTCGGGCAAAATGGATATCTATCGAGAGAACTCGACTTTGCCCTCCTATGCTCGTGCCTGCCCGTCCCATCTACCCACAGCCTAGTTTTTGTAACCGGGGAGCAGCCTGGTTCCCTCTGTCGGTGAACATGGTTTTCATCAGGGGCATGGGCACCAGAGAAATGTGCATTCTACATTAGAGACATCATACAATTCAGGATTCTAATCACAAAAACTAATGACTGCTGTTTTTTCAATCATCCAAGCTTGAGAGTTTTTGCAAGATTTTAGATCCCATAACAACTTTAACATTCTTTTCCAGTCAGGACTTAATTATGGTTATTCTTCTGGGGTCAACACTTGTCATATGTTTGGGACTGGGTCCTGCTCTGTGAGTCCTCACACAATTTTATTGGTAGAAGTTCATGATAATGGAATAGGCCCAGTGATTGAACCGAAACTTTAGGCCCTTAAATGTTTTCGATGGCTTACCATCCTGAATTTAACCTTCCTAAACCTTTTACCGTCTCGTTGTGCGGTTTCAAATGGGCCACTAGCATAGAGGAAAAGAGACAAGGATCCGCGATTTATTGGGTACAAGGAGGTAGGAACTGGGGGCACTGAGAGCGCGTGCTCCCAAGATTTAGCAATAAATGAAAAACTGCCCTTTTGTTCGTGGAAGTACCCCTTTAACAGAATAGAAAAAGTGCCCTTTAAAATGTCATGCCCCCCTAGTTTAAGAGGCTTCATACAGCCCTTTTTGGATAAGTAGCAGATTTTTGAATTCAGAATCTGTTATGATCAAATTTTAATTTTATGGGCAAAAAGCTTTCACTCAGTGGTTGTTATCTAGCCTCCCGTGGCCTAATCTACTTGGTTTAATCTCTGCAATCTATATTCAATCCTTTTAGGATGGGAACTAGATCCTGATGTTTTTGGTGGAAATTTGATTTCAAAGAAGCTCGTTAGGATTACCTGATATAAAGGTGCCTTGCGTTTAGTTGAAACATTGATCTAAATCGTTCGTATTTCAATCAAATATGTTCAATTCTATCTATCAGAATCGAAAGTCGAAAACATTGCGTTGGGGGCTTGGACAAAATTTGGTACGCATACCACAAAATGGTTCTGCATAGCGTTTACACTGCAAATTTTATCCTTGGTTCATGTGGTACCTGTGCCATTTTCACCCGTACCAGGACCTCACCATTGTGGCCAGAACGAACGAATGTTGGTACCGACACCAGTTTTATTCTTGTCGTTCCAAACGTTCGCAATGTAATGGGCTTTTAGAATGAGGTTGGAATAACTACAGGTACACTATCAAATACGTAGATCAGTCTGAGCATAGATATTGTCACTTTCGTTCTTACACGTCATTTACTCGTTTCAATTTTAACACCCCCTTGTAAATAGGAAGTTCACTTGTTTATTTGTTGGTAGTATCAACTACTCCTTAAATATGTTGTTTACCGTGGACGGATAATGAGTCTCTGATGCCTTACCAATACATATGATAGCTAAACGAGTTTGGATTAAAGCTTATTTATATTGCAATGATCGTAGACTTGCAAATTGAAGCCATTCCTCATTGCAAAAGTTAAAGCAACTTTTTTCTTTTAGATTCAAAAGAAAGCGCCAAAACAAGACTGAAGATACTTTGTAACTGGTAAGTAATATTTGCAAATTTTGTCTTCACCTCTCTTAGTTTAGGTTTTGCAGACAAAGGCTTGTTTAGTATAGCTCCTTTGCTTTGAGTGACAAACCAGTACAAAGCAAATAATAATAATTAGGGTTAGCCGCTTCTAAATTTGGAAATGGAAGCAATTGGCAATCATTGACTGTTACAGTGTCACTGTTGCAGTTGATCTTTCGTCAAGAGTCACTTTTTGCATCTATTTTCTTGAAGCAGTCAGACTAGAATTGACCTTTGCTTATTTTGCTTGCTGATATCTTTCTTTCTAGTATAGAAGGCACTTTTCGGCCTGTTCTTTTGAAATAGCGAATGCAAAACAATGAGATTACTACGAACGATTCACCAAGAATTTACGACAAAACTGTAAAACTTCATTCGACACAGAAAAGGCCACATGTCATTTAGTAACTCCAAAAGTATGGCTTCTCGCGACGACTAAATGATTGAAAGAGAATATCATTTATACTGAGCTGTCTATCTATAGAATTATCAAAGTATCAAGTATCTGAAAATTCAAGCCAAGAAACAACCCTCAGAAAATACTGTCGCATGGCAACATGAGCCATGTGGAAAACCACTATCCCTATACGTGTTAGAAACAATCGTGAATCTCTCATTGCTAAATAGCTGAAGCCCCATATTCTCACCGTGGTTAAGCTCTAAACTTCAGCACATGAGCTAATCCATGAATGGGCCTGAACCTGGAAGGTATAGCAAGAAAAATTGCGCAAGATTATGAGAGTTTTATTGACCATTCAACGACCTCAAGTTGAAGCGAAGGCTTTGATTTATAGCAGCAATTTTAAGCATAGGTTCGAAATCTTTAGATCGATGTAAAAAGGTGGGTGTAAAATTCTATGAGCTACTTCCTTTAATTGAATAGCTTGAAAGAAACTGTAGCTACTTATCTAAAATACTACCATTGGACTTTTCAGAAATCTTGAAGCCATAATGTCCAATCAATGCTCAACAAAAGTTTTGGTCCTTTGATTGATGTTTCTTCTGAGCCAACCAATCAAATCTGTTCAAAGCCTACAATCATGGACATAAATTATGAGACAAATTAACTTTTTCTGATATTTTGAACTGTTCAGCATCCTCTCCCCCCGTTCCCCCACAATCGATGTTGAAAAATCGGAGAACCTCCCTCGACACGTCACCAACATTGAATAAGGGGGAGGGGGGGATCTTCAATAGTCAGATCTTAAATTTTGAATTTGTCTCAAACTATTTTGTCCATGATTGTAGTACATGTGACATCTTCGTTGTTTATCAACGAAAGATCCCCGCCTTGATTGACGTCTCTGTTGAATCAGCCAATCATACCTGTTGAAATATAGTGCACATGACATCGTGCATTTAATAAAATCCAGCTTTAGAAATCTTGATCATGGATGTTCTTGCTTTCTTCGAAGTTTGGTCTCTTTGAGTGTTAATTTTTTTGTATCCTTATCAAAAAATGAATTACAAAGCTAATATTCATAAAGGCAGCTCCGATTCCACGGGGATTGCTAGACTATATCAACTCCCGAGTATCGATTATTGGTGCTCAAAGTTGGAGCTCAAAACTTAGCAATGCTTGTATAGCCTACATGAGATGGAGTTCGAAATTGAATCCGAATTTGAAGTTGTCAAAGCTAGAGTTTTCACGTGTAAACAAGCCCCATACAATCCCATGATGCATAGAGTTGAACGCCTTCGCATGCGGCTGCAGCCAATAAATGATTTTACTGTTATGCCTGCTTTCACTCTATTCCGTATCACCCCGTTTGATTATTGGCACAGCTAATTTTTGCGTCTTCCATCAATTGTGTTTAGGACCATAGATAGTGCTTACGTGCAAATGCAGGTCCTGCCAAGATATCTGCTTTGCGCTTTGCATTACCGAATGCTGGCAACCTTATTTTAAGAGAAATATCTGTTCAAAATTTACACATATTTATTTGAGCCCCTATAAGATATTGAATGCTTTCCTTTTGGCTTCTGCTAAATTCGAATTACACCGGTTTGGAACATGTTCAAGCCAAGATATACCAAAAATATGTCCAAGAGTTTTCCATCCGGAGAAGGTAGATCAATTTGAATGATTACAGCAAGTTAGAATGATATTTTTATTAAATGTTAATAAGCTGAAGATCACATGAAGGGATATGTAAATACATCGGCAAATTATGAAAATATCTCGGTTAGGAAGACAAGTCTTTGTCTATTTTGGAGTCAGTTCAATGGCTGTAGTCCAAGATATGGAAATCTTTCCATGGAAAACTATCCGAGGCTCAACTGCAGGTACTGTTCAAAACTTATGCGTGTTTCAAGATAGCTAGATGCCCTAAAACGTGGACAAGCCTTTAAAATTTTAAAGGGTTTCAGAGAAGAGAAAAGGACTTTGAAGCTGTTAGTATGGGGGAATATATGTTTGTCTTTTAGGCTATCATGATTGCATCTAGCCTATGGAGCACATATCATAGTTCCCCAATCATTGCAAGGTTTTTTTACTTCAAGGGGATGAAGAGAAAAGTTAATTTATTACAAAGATGATTTTTTGCAAAGGACACATGATTTAATTGGTATAAATGTCCATTTTAAGTGCAAGAACCTTTTTACCCTCTGGCAAGGTCCGAATTAAGATTCGTATGAAATTATGTCGATCGCGGTTCTTAGCAGACCGAATATCCGTTCTTTATCAGAGTGAGCCTCGTGTTCCTTGGACGAGATTTATTCTCTATCCTGGTTACAGGGAAATTGGAAGCATTTCTTGCTTAAAGGGGCACAGCTTTGTGAATGACACTATTTTAGAGCAAGAGGGGTACTTTTAAACGGTATATCGAAGTAAAGACAGGGCATTTCTTGATAGACTTGGAGTACCACTTTACCTTCTGTTCCCCCTATGCCCACAGCTCCTTCGTCTGCCTGCTAAGTACCAATGTCATTGGTAAGTTCTGAAGTTCAACGTTTCACAGACTGTCTCATTTTCGTAAAGCCACTGCGGAGACCACATTTCGTTGGCTATGGAGGCGGGATCTGTCTGATAATCGTCCTTGATAAGTGGTGATTTTTGTCACCTCAGGAAGTTTAAATTTAGCTTAGTGGCTTTACAACCAACGTGAAAGCTGTGTTTCATTTGGCAATGGTCAGAGTTTGCGCAGCTTTTGATTAAATTCTGGTTAACAATTCATTTTGTTCGTATTTTACTCCTTAGCCCGCTGCGGTGACTGAAGTGGATCAGTAGAGAATTTATTGCACTGTAGGCGTTTGTAATTATTATTGTCTCATTGGGAAACAGGATCGCGGAGTTANGATTGTTGTCACCTCAGGAAGTTTAAATTTAGCTTAGTGGCTTTACAACCAACGTGAAAGCTGTGTTTCATTTGGCAATGGTCAGAGTTTGCGCAGCTTTTGATTAAATTCTGGTTAACAATTCATTTTGTTCGTATTTTACTCCTTAGCCCGCTGCGGTGACTGAAGTGGATCAGTAGAGAATTTATTGCACTGTAGGCGTTTGTAATTATTATTGTCTCATTGGGAAACAGGATCGCGCAGAGTTAGACGAGAAAGATTTCATCGCAAAGTAAGTCTTTATGTATTCTCCTTAGTTTTGAATGTTTCTGTCACGTTTGACATTGCTGGATTGTTTTTGATCGTTCATGTTCTCGCAAGCAAGGTTTGGAGACTGCTTCACCAAGGTTGAGTTTGTCAAGTTTATGATCTTTCAAGGTTGTTTTTAAGAGATATGGTAGATGTGGTAACGAAATAACGCAATGTTATAAGAGTCGTTCAAGACAGCAAGTTCCTGCAAGCTGCTGCAAGAAACGATACTTTTTTCAATTACAGAAGTTGTGTTTACATCGTTACATCTACAAAGCAAGCATAGGGCAGCGTGGCTTCCAGTATTCTCAAAGTTTTGGTTTGTTGTTTTCTAGAATAAGTAGTGGTGAAGTTTGAGCGCTGCATGACAAATTTCAGTATTCATGCAAGTTTAACTGACCATATTTATAAATATATCAGCATCCTTCCATTATTCTTTTAAGCATATACATGTGGGAACAAACTGGATCGAGAAGTAAATCGTTTGCTCAGAGATATAATGCTTGTCATAGGCTCTGTACAATAATTGTGTCGATTGATATAGCAAGTATCTTTTTGCATGGCATATCTTGTGAATGAAGTCTTTGGCGCTTGCACAATGAGACTTTTCAGAATATTTTACGGAAAATTTTGAAAGCAGACAGTTGAAACACAACCGGAATGTTACGGCCCTGGTTTGCGGGTCGCTGACTCTCGTCAGCCTTTGTAGTTTAAAATCTGTGCATCGAAAACGCTAAGGACATCGCTGTCTGCATATGCTTTGGTCGTCTGCAGTTCAAGTTTTTGCATCTGTTATATTTCCTTAAAAATTTACATGACAAACTACTGATCATGCTGCCTACAAACTAATTTACAAGCGCTGCAAGGACGATACCACCGGGGAGAAAATTTTTGGATCATGGACAGTGACCTCTCTCACTCTCACATTTTGGTGATATGCAGTTGCAAAAAACAGCCTTATAGTTGGTGGTTTCTTATAGGAAAGTGAATAATAGGTGGTGTTTGAAAGTACGGTACATGATGATAATAGTAATGAAAGTAGTATTGTAGATAATAATATTGACATTGAAGAGTTTTATTGAAACGTTTGCACTGTAGCAATAGTGTTTTAATTCTTATTGATGATGATGATAATGATTGTATTTATCATAGTAATATTGATAAAACTAATGATAGCAATAATGATACTATTTCTAATGATAGCGATGATGATGATAGTAAATAGTATGATAATGAACGATGATAATGATATTGATAAAAATGATAATGACTGCAATTATCATAGTAAATATGATAAAACTAACAATGATAGCGATGATGATGATTATATAGTATGATAATGAACGATGATATCAAAGAGGAGTAATGATAATGGATCTATAAGGAATATGATGATAAGGACTACACTCGTGATAGAAGATATATAGAAGTATCATGCAAAGGGTGATCATTGACCATCGCTACAAAACATTTTTCACAGGTTTTGGAGTAAGTCGGGGAACACAAAATCCGATAGATCTATTGCTATTGTTATTATTATTATTTGGTTACGATGTTTCTGGATTTCATCGTTTAATTGTTCTTCAATTAAACAAATAGCGACTCTATAATAGCTAAACCTAGGACTAAGCCAAACAAAATCTTCGTTCGGTGAATGTAGGTTTTGACTTTGATGATTTTGGGGTTAAGATATTTCTTGACTTACTTCGTCTTATCCCTTTATTTATATGGAACCGAGTAATTGACCAAGCCTAGAGAGTAAGCCAAGCAAAATCCTCGTTCGGAGAACTTAGATGGTTTGGTTTTGATGACCATTAAAGGGATTTCCTCCATATAATTTCATTGTCTTCATTGGCTCAAAACTTTAAACAGTTATCCCTGACAGCAAGGCGAAAGCTGTTTTGGACATTTGGTTTTTTAATTTTATGTCAGAGGACACGATGATTTTAATCTTGTCAACCTACATACATAACTAATGATAACAGATCGTTCTTATAGGGGAGAGGAGATACGGTTTGTTCGAGGAAACGTATATGTCCCTCCGTGCAGTGGGTTAAAGCCCGTGCACAGTAGCGTTTTTGGGTTGGAACTCTGCCAGGCGCATGAGCATTAACCTACTGCACGGGGGACACATAGGTTTCCTCCGACAAACCGTATCTCGTCTCCCCAACAAAATCATTCACATGGTACACATAAATCCCTCTCACAACAGATCAGTTGCATGCAACACGAACTTGCGTAATTTGATATTTGGCCAGCCCATCTCGTTATCCCTGCTTACACTGCATGAGCCGCAAAGTTTTCTACAAATACATGTTTTCTTTCTGAGTTTCATTTAAACGGATCAAATTAGGTGACAAAAAACGTTTGCCAAAAGCTTAACTGTAGCTACTTTTGGCTCTGTGACCCTTTTAAAGTCTCTTTGTCGTTTTGTTATTTTTTGGGACCTTTGCTTTGATATCTGAGAAAACCGAATATTGTCCTATTTTTAATATAAAAGTACCCTGTATGGACACACGCCTTTGGCTATGTATTTTACAGACAATCATATAGTTTTGAGATGTGCTACTGTAGAAAGAACGTTAATATCAGGACACCAATTTGGGTACACGTTTTAGCTAAGATTCTTTAGTTTTCAATAAAAAAGCTATCGACATTGACACATTCCGACTCCTGAACGTATTTTGCTGACGAGAAGGTATGTTTACTTTTTAGGACCCCTCCAATTGTAGGAGATATTTGCCGGAACCATTCACTTTAAAGGACTTCAAGATTGAAATAGGGCCTAAATTTATAAATTTTACTGAAGCAACTATAGAAGATTTTTACTACATTGATTAGACATGGGACACATAAAGCAACCATGAAATGAGTTAATGCTGTTTGTGTGAACAGCCCCACTTTTAAGAAGCTCGTTTTTTAAAGTTTAGCTCCAGTGTCTCTTTACTCCGAGTTGCATTCTCATGGAGGGCATTAAAGACAACTTTTAGACAGAAATTACGATATACTGAGACTTAGATCGGGTCTTTTCGATTGATTATGCTTAAATTGAAGATTTGAAACTGCTGTAAAAAGTGTATATCGACATGAAAATTTAATGTGTAAGAATTGATCGAAGGAAACTTTAGGTAGCCCCCAATAACCCCATAGAAAACATCCGTGATATCTTCATTATTTTCGTTCAGACTTACAGCATTTTATAGTTTCTGCTAGTTTTGAAGTTATGACGTCATCAAACTGCTACATCGTAAACCATAAAAGACACAGACTTTGGCTTACTCGCATATTCAATTTTAAAGTATTGCAAAGATGCTTATCTCAAAGATGCTTATTGCCTTTGCTCATCAAGGTTTGCCAGATTTCATCATGATGGTACATGCACAATTTTAATGAATTAAATTGATGCCTGAGGCTACTGTTTACCGTTCAGGTCAAAATTCAACAAAGGCAACCAAAATCAGATAGTTATAATATTAAGTACATTGATTTTGATTAAGTTTTTGAAGTTCAATACCAACTTAGCTTTTCAATTTCCATTCGCATTCCTGTGTTTTCATGACTCATTTAATCGAAGAAATTTTGTAGATCTTTTTTCGAAAATTAGGAAATGGTAAAAGATCGGTATTAGATAGAACAAGCCACAAATATGGAATTTTTGCGGCGCTCTTTTGGTGGTTTTATTCAATAAAATGCATGTATGATTTCGCGTGGTCTTTTAATCCTCATTAATTTTAGACCCTCTCCGATCTTCAAACGCTTCGAGGCAATTTCTTGCAAGCAGTGCAGTGCAGTTTTATTTTTGTTGCTGGTGCGAAGTAGAGTTGTGGAGTTTTGCAGATCACNTCTTTTTTCGAAAATTAGGAAATGGTAAAAGATCGGTATTAGATAGAACAAGCCACAAATATGGAATTTTTGCGGCGCTCTTTTGGTGGTTTTATTCAATAAAATGCATGTATGATTTCGCGTGGTCTTTTAATCCTCATTAATTTTAGACCCTCTCCGATCTTCAAACGCTTCGAGGCAATTTCTTGCAAGCAGTGCAGTGCAGTTTTATTTTTGTTGCTGGTGCGAAGTAGAGTTGTGGAGTTTTGCAGATCACCATTTGCTTTTCATCCTTCTGGTGGCTTGTGGATAAATGTAAGTGCACATCAAGCTTGATTAAAGCGACAGAGAGAATAGCTAAATGTAGTCACAGTAGGCTGAGTTGTGTTGTTTCAGGGCATTGAGTAGATGCTGTAAGTAAGATAATTTTCTTCCGACACTGGTGACAGTAGTATTCACGTAAGTTTCATCTCCTGGTAGCTTTCCGAGAGGCCCATGTATAGCCTACGTGTAGACCCCCCCCCTTCAGGGGGGGTCTACACGTAGGCTACCTATGTAGAGACAGTTTAAGTTACAAAAGAGAGCAGCTCAAGTCGGCTGAGTAGTGTTATTTAGGAAATCGTCAACAGAAAAGATGCCAATTGCAAAGCAATTTTCGTTTGACACTGTTCACAGCAAATTTTCAGGTATGAATGAAATGCGAAAAAGAAGAAACGAAACATCATGCATTGCAATGCAATTTGATTTGTCTCCTCGGCTTATATTGCAGATCGTACTGTTATCAAACCTGCTCCAGCCATGCTCCAGTAAATAGCAAATTTGCGGATTGTTCAGTTTAGACTATTTTTAGGCAATTTCAGTTGCCAGCTCGGGGTCAATTTTAGATCTCATAAATCTAGTACATATACTATGAAAGGTTAGAGATGGTGCCGTGCTGTCACTTTGCATTGGCTTGGGTTGTTGAAAATATCGGCTTTTTTATTGCGTAAACGTATCACAGGAAGTAGTTGATTGCCTTATCCATGAGAATCCAGCTTAACGGTATCTTATTAATCTCCAAATCCGGATCTCGTTTTCATTGAAATTCCACCTCTCTTGGCTTATTCGCCAAGTCACCAATATATACTCCAAGTGCATTGTTCGCATGCATGTAGTGCCTTTCTTGGCCTAGCATGGCTTCTGTTGGCTTTTATTGAGTTGAATTCTATCCTACTTATCGGGACACTGCACTGCTCAGGACCTTTAAAGTATCCTCGCAGAATTGAGAGAGCTGGTTACAAGTCAATTTTTTTATTTCGGGTTTTCTCTCTCCGTCTTTCGTCTTTTCGGTGTCTATTTTTATGATGTCCTACCACCCATGGTTTATGGTGTTTGCTGCCAGGTAAATTTGATCTTTAGCTACTTCTCTGGTCGATAAATAACAATGATTCATAATGGATTTCACAGTATAACAGAGAGCCAACTTGAGTCTTGACCTTGTATTCCTCTTTCACTGTAAGATTAATGGCAAGATAAGTCACGAGGAAAAGTGAGGCTTGAAACTTAAATAGCCATTGTCACCCAGGGTCCATTTTAGACCGTTTGAAAATCAAATTTGGCCTAAGCAGAAAGCATGGCTCCACCCACACCGCACTAGTTAAACTGCTAGAAAAATTTTACTGACTTCTTCTATCACTTCAACTACTGCACTGTGAATCCATGGGTTCCTCTTATATTAAACCAAATTTGATTTCCAGACAGTCCGAAATTTCTGCGTGCCCGCAAAGGACCCTGGGTGACAAGTCTTTAAGTAATATTAACTTGAAGTTTAGGCAAATAAAAAATTAATGTTCATCCCTGGTTTATAGGCAACTTTCCTCTGAAGAGCGTTTTCTTCGATTTGGAGCATTTGCAAGGATAGTTGATGTCATTTCCCCCCTGTAATAGCCTGCGTCGCAGACCGAATTCCAAAAGGTTTCCTTTTGGAATTCGGTCTGCGACGCAGGCTACCCTGTAAGGACTAAGGAGATCGTATGCTGCAGACAGCCTAGGAAATTTCACATGTTAGTAATTCTCAACTTGGAATCCTTTCTATCTTTTATTTTGTCGAGATTTCACCGTATTTCATGCGTATACATGAATGTGAGCCAGATGAATTTAATCCCTTCTGAGTTCCTGCTGTAGAGCTGACTGTTGTACGAATTACCGTTGGTTTTCCAGTGCTCATTGCGGAATTTCTACTGTGGTTCTGCCTGTTGGAATTTGATTATTAGCTGTTAGGCCAACGTATCTACAGGTCAATGAGATGATAATTATTTCCATTTATTCATCTCTGTCTTTTTGTTGACTATGAGAGGCCAAATTAGCGTCAGACATACGCAGAATTTCACAGGGGTANAGCCTAGGAAATTTCACATGTTAGTAATTCTCAACTTGGAATCCTTTCTATCTTTTATTTTGTCGAGATTTCACCGTATTTCATGCGTATACATGAATGTGAGCCAGATGAATTTAATCCCTTCTGAGTTCCTGCTGTAGAGCTGACTGTTGTACGAATTACCGTTGGTTTTCCAGTGCTCATTGCGGAATTTCTACTGTGGTTCTGCCTGTTGGAATTTGATTATTAGCTGTTAGGCCAACGTATCTACAGGTCAATGAGATGATAATTATTTCCATTTATTCATCTCTGTCTTTTTGTTGACTATGAGAGGCCAAATTAGCGTCAGACATACGCAGAATTTCACAGGGGTATGAGATAACATACATTTTCACCGTTCCACTGAAAAAAAAAGAAGAAAGGCACGATATACGTAGGACACTGGACCACCGCTTTGTTTGGTCAAAAATCTCCAAGTTGAGACCAAAACAGTGTCTGTTGCAAAATCGAATATATCTCATCGGATATTTTTGTATAAAATCAGTTGGAGGTAGTGTGTCGTTTTCCTACCTGCTGAAACCAGATTTTTTCAAAATGATTTAAGTGGGATGAGGGGAAGGGGCTAAAGATGGTGTTAGTTATGCCTAATTCGGCCGTCGTAAAGAATGTATGGAGAAAAGAGGGGGAGAAGGGACATTGGTAGGAAAGGCTGGTGTTCAGTTCAAGACTGAGTGTAACAGGGTAAGAATTAGGCCTAGGCAGTTACTCTTTCATCTGACCAAACAAAAACACAAACGATATTTGGAGGGACTTCGACAAGGAAAAGATTTAGCATGGTTAGCAAAGAGTTTTAAAGGGCCAGGATGTCTTATGAAATCGTAGATTGACCGCTGATAGGCCTACCTTACTTTCAACATCACTGCTACATTAGAGTCGCACGTAACCTGCGTTCGAGCCTAACGTGCGGTTTACGTTTGAAGAGGCTTGTAATTAAATTTCAGGTTGTAATTATTGTAGAATTTTCCCACGTGTATTCGTACTTACCACTAATACATATAGGATTTCATTTCAACTATTTTGCGACGGAAATTCCCTATTACTGTGGACATCTTTGAGGCTGACTCGAACGAATGCAATTGGAAGAATGCAATGACCAACCACGTCGCAAGAATGTTTTTCGTTCATTCAAAGCAGATTTCTCACGTGGAGCGATTTTACGCGGAGTTATGTTCGTAAAAAGTGCAAATTTTGCGTGAGGAAATTTTACCAAGGAAGAAACATGATGAAGTTTCAACCAGGTCCAAAATTTTGCGCTCGCTACATTTCAACTAGACTTGCCCCAAGTCTATGTCGTCAACTGTAATAAGTCTATTTATCTGAACTCTATAATTTTTCTGACGAAATAGACTATACATTTCAACTGATGTTCTTGGCTGGATCTAACGTCAAATGAAGAGTGAGATTGTTGTTGCTATACAGTTGAAATCTAAAACGGACCCCGTGAAATTCAACCTGACGCAAGATTATTTTACAATCACTGCAGAATGTAGACGGACTGCAATCGACGTAGCCTCACTATTCGACTGACCTGATAACCGCTACAACAACGGCAACAACAACAACAACAACAACAGCTTGCATTAAATTCATTACGCGAAAGTTGAGAGACTTCTGGAGTACCGCTATACAAAGTTATCCGCGTGAAAACTTCCCCAACAGTTATCAGTCACTTTGCAATCAAACGAGTGTTGAACTGTATAGAAAGATTATGATATGTTCATATTTTGAGGTTCTCGGACATCTAATTTGCCTCGTCTGAAAAATACTGTTAGATATGGCCTACTACTGCCCGCCCCTCCACAGGTCTGGAGAAAAGTGCCTTTGGCGTCTGTCTATTAAATTTCTTTCCAAACTTTAGCCGAACTAATTGTTATTAGGTTCTGTTGGGCTGGAAGTCAACCCACATTCATGACCATATAGGTCCAATTCACTGAGTGAGGTAGGACAATTCTCAAAGGAACATGTTCTGACGGATTCAGACGTCGTTGTCCCCATTTTGCTGGTGGATAAACTTATAAAGGATGGTGTTTTGCTCGTTTTTCTTTTGCGAAACCTGTTCGTGAGAAAATGTAGCATATGGAGCATTTTTATAGAATATGAAGAATGTGGAGAACATGGAGAATATGCCAAAATATGGAGCACTTTTTGTGCAAAAATTCCCATCTTGTATTTTTCCAGATCCTGCCTTGCACACAAGTTTGCCTTCAGTTGCATATATCAAAATTTGAATTCTCATTTTCAAGTTGCAGTCTTGAGAGGTTCTGGCAAAAGGTCGTCAGTGCCAAAAAGGATTCTTTGGGTGCAATGATGTAAAAAACCACTTTCAGGAAAGATAATTGCCATCAGTATCAATAACCTTATTTCTAATGATCTTAAAGATACTTCATATTTTTTGCCACTAAATATTTTGACAGTAATACAGAGTATCTTTCATTATTGAAAAACAACAAAATTTTGAAGACCCATGAAATATGACCTTGGTTTCACTTCTCTTTATTGTTGTATTCACACTGATGTCATTTTCTTCTTTGGGCGTGAAACAGTATCTAAAAATATCTCAAAACATCACCTCAAGAGCTAGCGTGTTTTCCCCCAAAAGTTTTGTCACTTATGTCTCGTTCAATTCCTGCCCTGACCATCCCCCCCCCCGGGNGAGGTAGGACAATTCTCAACGGAACATGTTGTGACGGATTCAGACGTCGTTGTCCCCATTTTGCTGGTGGATAGACCAATAAAGGATGGTGTTTTGCTTGTTTTTCTTTTGCGAAACCTGTTCGTGAGAAAATGTAGCATATGGAGCATTTTTATAGAGTGTGAAGAATTTGAAGAATATGGAGAATATGCCAAAATATGGAGCGTTTTTTTTTGTGTAAAAATTCCATTCTGGTATTTTTGCAGATTTTGCCTTGCACACAAGTTTGCCTTCAGTTGCATGTGTCAAAATTTGAATTCTCGTTTTCAAGTTGCAGTCTCGAGAGGTTCTGGCAAAAGGTCCTCAATGCTAAAAAGGATTTTTTGGGTGCAATGGTGTAAAAAACCACTTTCAGGAAAGATAATTGCCTTCAGTATCGATAACCTTATTTCCAATAATCTTGAAAATGCTTTATATTTTTGCCACTAAAGATTTTGACAATAATACAGAGTATCTTTCATTATTGAAAAACAACAAAATTCTGAAGACCCATGAAATATGACCTTGGTTTCGCTTCTCTTTATTGTTGTATTCACACTGATGTCATTTTCTTCTTTGGGCGTGAAACTGTATCTAAAAATATCTCAAAACATCACCTCAAGAGTTAGCGTGTTTCCCCCCAAAAGTTTTGTCACTTAGTCCAATGTTACAAGCGTGACTTTCGCGTCGAAGCCCCGTCTGAACTCTGATGACATTTCCAGCTTTTTTGTTGATTTTCTAAGTCCTTTTACAAATCCTACATGAGTGATAGATATTTTACTTCAAACGGTGACATTAGCGCATGAAGACTTTGTGGCTTTTCGAGTGACGTTGTGAAAATCCTCTCCCACAAGAATTATCGAAATTTGTGTCAACCTTCCTTCCGTTAGGCCTTCTGCCTCTTTCTGTTACATTTCCATCACCAGTCCTACAGCGTCCGTCATTTGGGCCTAAATACGCTTGTCATAATCTTAATTATATACAAAGGTTCTGTATTGTAATATAGGCCTAACGTTAACTCAAAGCGAACAACAGTTTTCAGCTCAACAAGCGTTGGGACGCGTTCTGATTTTGGTTCAGAAGTTTTTTCGCTTATGTGTTCTTTGAAAATTGCGCCTACAAACTTGTCATTCTTGGTATTTCTTCGAATAGGAACAGCTTAAGGAAAGAGTTCCGTGAAATGACGAACTGAGCAGTGCTGTATCTCCCAGAGATTTTCAAATGAACAACAACAAGTTAGAAAGGAACACATCTCCTCGTAGACTTTTGGCGCGAAATTTCCTCGACCCAGACCCCTTCGATGTTGTCTAGGATTACACGTGTATCTGTATCAATAGAGCGATAGAAGCATGTTGATTCAAGATGAAAACTGTTCGGTTTGATTTGATCAAAAATAGTCTGATTAAGTCGTTTTTATCATTGCCTTTGCTTTGGAAGCAGCCTGTGCGTTTTATAGTGCACTGTGCTAACTTATCTACTCGCTATGTACACAAATCTAATCCAAACAACATTCATCGCAATGATTCATAAAAGATCGAATGATTAAAAATTAATATTGATAACCAATCATGTAATCTTTGGATTAGCTTTGTTTGAATTATATCCAGTCATGTATCCATTGGTATGTTAGGGTTGCCTTTAGGAATGTTGTAGACTTGTTTGTGACTTTGGTTCTATTTTCCAATCATATCTTTACACGCTCGGCTAAGTACTGTTTTAGGCCCTGTTTTGATCTTCGAAAAATTTACCACTACTTCGCTGTGCGTTCAAGCAATTTAGTGCCAGTCATTCTTTATTTCAAGAAAATCAAAATGGTTTCAGTGCCTTTCCATACTTTGCGTTTCTCCATTTTTTATCCTTCTAATTTCCCCCGTACAGGGGCCGTAGGAAGCATTCTAAACTTGGGGGACACAACCCTTCACCCGGCTCCTACGTCTCTGCTCCCGTATTCAAGGCTTTCCCGAAAGCCAATCTGTTCCAATTCCTCCCACAAAGACAAACTATAGGAAATGACACATTATTTCCCCATCCCTACCAAAACTAGCCAATTCCCCTATTCCTTCCAAGAGTGACACACTGCTTCCGATAGTCACTATTTTTAAATCTAGGACACCAATGTGCACATTTTTAGGAGAAGGTTCTACCCAGATACCACGCAGATTAGAGAACTGACCACCAAGAAAGATGTCTCCTCGTTCCTAGGCCCCTAAAATTCTCGATTTGGTTTGGCTGTGAAGGCTTCTTTGTTTTCTTGTGGTAGCTGCTCGCGTTGTTTTGTCGTCTCGATCCTTTGGCTTTCAACCTCAAAACCAAAATTTATAGTCACGAGCCAACTTGTGACACTCCTAATTTTTATTCAGAAGAAGGAGACGAATGTTTATTTGGTGATTTGTTTTGCTGATTTTAAGAAAAAAATTTGAGACAAGATTTGCTATTTTGTGGAGTTTTGTGGAGGTAAGAGGAGATCTACTTGTATTGGATGAGCGAATTATTTTTGCAGTTACGTTTAGATTTTGATCCTGCCATCCTTATACTCAAAATAAAGAATTCGATTGTTAGTTACTGTAGTTTTTCAAAGTGATGGTGCCTGAAGACCCTCTACCCAGAAAAGGCCAATTTACAGGGGCATCAATCTAAGCCCTCGGTTTTTAATTTGTGTGCAGGAGAGAAACTCAGATAACCCGCATGAGATACGTGCTTTTGAGATGCAGGTCGTCGAGACTGAAAGCGAATCATTTTTTTGGGCAAGATAAGACCAAGTAAGCTTAGAGTATTCTTGTCCTCTTGATGCCATAACTATCGTCTGCATTTATCAAGGTTTAAGAAACTTGTGCTAGGATTTGTTTTGAAAGTTATTTCTCGCGCGGTTTGTGCGGTTTTAGACCGACGATAGAGAAAGATACTTCGATCCAGGAAGGACATCTATCGTCGATGCGATTATAGCTTTGAAATCAATCCCGAATACTTTGCTAAATCTTACGGGCAAACTTATTGTCTCAGATATAATGCATTGTTTTTATAGCCATTGTTTTCAAACAGAAGATAATTGTGCGACCACACCCCCTCGCCCCTCCTAGTGGCTGCCACTGGTCTAAATGAACGAGGCAATTCAAGAATCGCAGGACTCAAACAGCTCAAACCAAGCCATTTGAATGACAATTATTTCTTCATTTTCTAAGTCTAGCCGAGAATGTTTCTTTCATAAAGTACCTGACTATGTCGCAAATAGAAATTCTCTCCGGGTGAAAAATTCCTTGCAATGTAATGTGCAAGTTACTATAATAAAAATGATAATAATATCAAAAAGAAATGATTGCCAATTTTTATTTTTAGGACGTCAAACGAACAGCAAGCGCTAACGGCGTTTTCCTGTGCAGTAACTTCCGCCAGACTGAACACTCACTTGGTTCTAGGACAGCCAAACAATTGACTTGCGCGAAATCTTGTTGTTTCTCATGGTTGGCATGTCATCAGTAAATAATTAGAAGCTGTGAAATTGTGTGTCATGGAATATGATCGAGGAACCCCACAATGCTCTGTATGCCATATGCCATGTGTTTGTAGTAGTGCTTTGTTAATTTTGTTGTGAGAGAGGAGCAGAGGTTGGTTATTTGCAGATTTTTGAAGAAATTTTAATTTTCATCAACGAAATATCAGGTAGAATAGCTTGTCGTGTAAAACACGCAGTTTATTTGGAGGATAATGTTTCTTGTGGATCTGCTAGGAATTGTTTGTAGATTCTGTTCGAAGTCTATTTTTGATGAGATATGCGCCTTTTTCGAGTTTTCAAGCAGCCAAGGTATAGGGCGTGAACTCACAGAGGAAAATATGGGCCAGATTCGTTGGCGGGTTCGATCAGATGTAGCTGTCGGAAATGTTCTATGTTTGGAGGATACAAAAGGACGAAAGTTATGTAAATGGTGGTTGAAATCTTACTCGTAGTACAATTTCAAGAATCAGCGATCAACGAACATTGCTGCTAACGGTCAGTGGATAAATGTTCAATGAAAGACGTTGCCTGGCCAATATTAATTGGCTATTGATTGACCAGTGATCCAGTGATCCGCCAGTGATGGTAGTTGTAAAAGTTGTAGCAACGAGCATCGGTTAAAGATTAACCTTTGGTGTTTTAGATGTGTATATTCAGAGTGGTTAATTTTTGGCAAAAACCTTCCTGTCATAACTGATAATGAAGTTTTGCGAATTTCTCTCTTTCTTGCAGTTAATCTCAAAGTAACGCACGATGTCGCTCAAAGGACAACTCTGCTTGGCTTGCTTATTCGTATTTGCAGCTGCAGTCAACTCCATTTTTCGTAAGTTGATGATTATGTTAGCTTTCTGATTTTGCAATTTGATTCATAGCCCTCATTTTGCAGGGCCTTTCCAGTCACGATATTCAATAAAATCATCGAGAAGGGGCAAATTTTACTAAGAGGTACGAGTTTATGTTCGGTTGTAGAAATCTATCATTATCAGAGCTGCACATGTACACATGTAGCATAGGCCTACCATTTAAACACTCTGCAATGGCATGTTCACAGACACTTGCCATTTATAGTTCCAATCCTCTTTCTAACAACGTTCCCAGCATCAAATGCACCCATGGGTAAACCATTGGTGAAATTCATTATTGACAATCATTGCCCCCCTGAACAGGTTAAGAGGAACGCAGAGTGAAAGGAGAAATTTTAAAGGCATACCGAAGTATTCAAAACAGATGAACACCTGAGAATATTGTTGAAAATAAGAAAGGGGGTGCATGAAACACAGTTTCCATTCCACCCCTTTGCAACACCCCCTTTCCACTTTAGAATCGCGATAAGGTCTTCTTGGTTTTGCTGCACTTGACCTATGTGAACAGGGGGCTCGAACACCTCACTGGGTAATCCTCCGAAGAGAGAGAAATTACTTCTTGGGAGAATACGAGTAAGATATACTTTTGTATGGTAGACCACGACCAAATGACAACGACCACAGGTTGAAATCAAGATACCACAGAACGAAAGGCTTTCAAGGAACCGAACTGAGCTTGACTGTCGTAGATAAATCGATGCAACAAACAGCCAGGAAAGCAGGCCCGTAGGAAGCGGGGGGGGGGGCAGGGGGG
>REGL01000240.1:204025-234256 GCA_004194395.1 Aurelia aurita complex sp. Pacific
ATGTTTATTTTCATTTCATCAAGGAAGGTTTGTGACGTCTTAATGAGTCAATCGTGTCGGATCTAACAACGTGCTTTCCGCATTTGCTTACTGTGCTCAATTGTTATACAAACAAATAAGTTAAGATTTGCAACAACTTTCACGACCAGTGTTTCCTCCTTCGTCTGCTGAGTGCCTCTGAGATGAATAAGCTGGAAAAACATAAATTTGACTTCTAGGAAGCATTTCCTGGCAATTTTGATCTGTGGACAGACTCTTAGTTCCTACTACTGTGCCTAACTGGAAACAATAACATCAGCTATTGGGGGTAGGGAATGACGTTCCCTACTGGTATTTCCTCTCTCCGTTTGAGTGCATCTAAGATGGATAAGCTGAAGAAGCCAAGCAGTTCCTGGCCTTTTATCTGTGAACAAACTCTTGGAGAAACTTTACAAGATTTCCATGAGAACGAAATATTTCTACAGGATTTTCCGGAAAACTGGTTATTTTCCATGATATTTCTCGATGTTTCTTGGGAATGATATGCCCCTAGCCAGCCTATAGAAAGGAATCTGCTAATGCGTAAACAGGAGGAGAACTGTCTCTAAACGATTTTGTCATATTTTCTGGACACGAAAAATATCTCTTGGTTCGTAATAAAGTTTACAAAGCAATGAAATTAGCCGTTGAATTTGCTGTAAACTTTTATCAAGGAGAATTAGCCAAAAAAAGAATTGTTTCATGGTGTGAAATTGGAATTTGCCATTTTGTAGAACTGGACGAGTAGTGAAACGTTGCTGTTGCTGTTAAGGCCTACCTCCACTGCAATAGTTCTGGTCGGCGACCAGTACATTTGTCTAGTGCGCAGGCTCTGTAGACAAACGTGCTGGACGCCTTCCACAACTATTGTAAGTCTTCAAGGTCGTGGCTCTGGTACCCAGGGTATCAAGGTCGCTTGGCTCAGAAAATTCGACCGAGTGTGGAAATCATCTTTTAGGTGTAAGGGAAAATTCAAAATGAAGACAAGATTTCAAGTTAGTCATTCTATGCTTTAAAGGTTCTTTGTAGTAACTCAAAACCTTTCGTAGTTGCAATTTCTTCCCTGAACTGAAGCTTCGTGCCAGTGGCGGGGAATACGATCGCCCCCCCCCCCAATGTTGGCTAGAACGAAGTTCTTTTGTTTGAAAACAATATTAATAAACAATGCTTTGTAACTGAAACAATAGATCCCCCCATATTTGGCAAAGTGTCCGCCACTATTTCATTCCCAGAAAGTTCACGATATTTTGTTTCATCCCAATTGATGACAGCCTCTCAATGTATGATCTTGAGATCTCTATTTGCGTCAAAATAAGCCTATTTATGTCTTCATCTGTCAATAACAAGTCCTTTCCCAAATATAGATTTTGTCGGTATGCTGACTGTCAGAACCGTCCATATCAATTGCTAACATCATGCACGTCATCTGTCCTCCGGAGGAGACGGTTTTATTTTCTCCGCCCGCAACGTAAGTTTTGATAAATTCGTGCAAATAAGCTTGACTTTTAGGCCCACTACAGGAATCCTTAAAGAGCCATTGCCACCCAGGGTCCTTTGCAGGTACGTTACGATTTCAGTATTCACAATGATCCGAAACGTTCTAATATAATTATGGCTTAGCCACTCGTCTCTTGGATTTGTCACTTGGATTTGTCATGTACTCTTGGTGAAGGTGAAGTTGCGTTTTTCAGCGCCAAGCGCTGGGATCGCAGAAATAGAGCGTACCTAATCGAGTCCGTGACCCCTTGTCATGACTCTCAAGTGGTGGGGTCCTACCGGGTATCGAACCCACTCCGCCTGACTGTTCTGGCTGCAAAATCAGAGGATTACACCACTGCGCCACGACACCTTCGCCACAACACTCTTGGACTTGTTATTTTTTTTAATGGATTAATTGGAAAGATATGCTGACATAATACCTAGTATACTAAATATGATTCTTTTCTATGGGTCTTCATGCTTGCCCTCTGATTTATCATGTGAGACTGCGATTTCCACCTGCTTTTGAGTACTGGACGAAAATTTTAATCATGTTGACTGTTGGTTCTGTATTGCAAGGATGTCTCCATTTTTTACATAACCAAAATACCCCTTTAGTCTTGGTGGCGTAAATCTCCTTTCTTTTAACTCAGATCTTTACTTTTCCATGCAGATAACACAGTATACGTGGAAGAAGGTGGCTCGTTCACATTGCCATGCAAAAATGAAACGCCTGGACCCTTTTTCGGGATTATCTGGAAGACCAAAATCGAATTATACGGATATTTATCAGACACTGGATACAACGTAGATGACAGTATTTTCCAACGGTCAAAACTGGTAGGAACAGATTTGAAGATTGACAAAGCGAGAAGAAGCGATGAAGGAAAGTACGAATGTAATCTATTTTTTAGTGACAAATCAATTGGATTCGCAACAAGAGTGATGGTGCAATCGATTATCAAAGTTATCGTCGTTTGTGAGTATTAAACAATTTCTCTAAAGGCCTTGTTACACGATGAGCTTTTACGTGAAACTTGCTTGCAATGGCGTTGCAATGCACGTTTCACAAAACATTGCACTGTGTAACATCCCTAAAATTTTATGACGAGTTGCCAGGCTCTCTGTTGCGAGTGCTGTGAGGCAGTTTCACGAAAGGTAGAGCTTGTTCCTACTCAGGCAACGGCTTCCACCAAAAAAGTTCAAGATTTTCTCCCAAATTTCCGTGTAACACCCCTAGTGAAACTTATCAAGAAAGTTTCACGTAGAGTACTCAAAATCTGATAAGTTCAAGAAACGTTCAGTACTGGCCCAAATTCATAGTTTCTTATATAAAAAAATACGTGTATAGCTAAAAAAATGTCATTTAGATTTTGATAGAGCTGCTGCTTTGAGAATCATCTTGACTTTAACTTTGTGACTACCTTTCTCAATCTTTTTATATATCAAAATCCCCACTGAGCTCCATTTTACTGCTCAAAATCACCCCAGACTTTGTCCGATTTTCCCGCATCAAATAAAGTATTTCTTCCAAACGAGGTTTTCCTTTGCAAGAATGGCCTACATTGCATGAATTTGATGTTGGATTCATAGACTGATTACAAGTTAGTCATTGCTATTGATAGACTTATGGACGCTATAACTACGACTCGTGGACTTTGACATTGAGAATTGGGACGAAATTGTTTCCCTTGACGTCACGTCCGATATGGAAACCTTAACAACACTGTACGAAAAGCCGAGTGCTCCAGGCAATGGCGGATGGGCCTAACTTATTGGTTCAATCCTCAGATTATAAAACACCTTAAAATTCAAGTTTTGAGTAACGTTAGCAATGAACAAAAGCCAGTTCACATGAATGTTTCTTCAATCCAAGAATCGACAAACCTTTCAGTTTCAACAAGAATTTCCTCATTTTGAATGCCTTTTTATCTCCTGTAAGCTCATCACAGCTGCATGAAGATTTCTAACTACCAAAGGTTGCCTCGTTTCGAATTAACTTCGTTTCGACATGAATAGAAAATTCAGTGTCCCCATTGTTTATTTTCTTTCAACTTTTTGATGCGAAAGTCCATCAGTCCCAGTTTGAGCAAAAGATATGTTGTTGTTGTAGTTGACATTGTTGTTGTTGTTGTTATTGCGATGACTGGGACTATTTCGTAAGGCTGATCTTTTTCATTTTCCAACTTGTTTTTCTCATTCATTTGCTTGACGTTAATTTCCTTGCAGCAAAACCAAATATCACTTCACTTACGCCTGAAAGACAATTTAAGAGTATCAGCTCAAAAGCATACATTACATGCACCGCATTTGGCCAACCTTATGCAAACATAACATGGGCAAGAGACGATGGGAAGCCTCTGCGAGGAAAAATTGTTACAACAGGAAATAAATCCGTTTTGAAATTGAAACGATTGAGAACTTCAGATACAGGATTTTTCAATTGCATTGCATTTAACTTGGCTGGCAGAGTTGTAAAGAAGTCATATCTAAGAGTGAGCGGTAGGTTTGCAGTATGATTCCTAGATGTTAGTCCATAGACGTACGAGCTTTATTAACGCTGGTGGAATTTGCCAAAAATTTGCAAAAAATCTGCATATATTCGGGCTGAGTTTTCCTAAACCTTCAGCTGATTCAGAAGAGAGTTGTGCAATGATTCAAGCCGTGTCAATGAAAATGGCCCCAAAAGAACACGGTAAAGGATCTTGTTAAATTCTTATAATGTGAAAATCGGATGCTTCATTTTGGAAATTTGCTGTCAACAAGCTTTTAGTATCTTGAATTTATATGGCAATGGAAAGATGTAAAGGAAGGTTTTTATCCATTTATGAATTTGAAACGATCTTTGATCAAAATCGGCCGAAAATATTGTATGTGCAACGTTTTTGCAATTACTAAATACCTAATTTCATGAGCTCATCAGCATGTTGTTATTGTTATTCCATGTTTCAAAATTTGTTAAAATCTTGAAATGGAAAATTCCAAAAAATAGTCAAAACATTGCATTTTTCTACATCACTAAATCATTGCCCATCTTTTATTCCGAAGTCAAATAACGACCTTTATCATTTTTGCAGTGTCTCCAACGATCACGTATTTAACTCGAAATCCTCACATAAACGTCGATGCAACTGGTGAAATAACATGCAAGGCAAAGGGCTATCCAATACCAAGAATAGAATGGCATCTTGTAATGTACAATGGCATGAAAATTGATCTATTAACAGGGCAATCCTACATCAAGAAATTTTACGTCTCTAAGACTATCGTGAATGCAACTGAACAATCGGCCGTAAATTCGCTTCGTGTTCAGTCAGTGCAAGTGAATGATTGGAAAATCAACATCTCCTGTATTGCTGCCAATGATCAGGGATCGAGAGTTGGGAAAGTTAAGATCAAAGGATTTGGTGAGTTTTTAGGACTTTGAATTTAATTCCATTAAAGACAAATAAGGGTAGCCTGTGTGCAGACTCTTGGACAGGACAGGAACGAGGGAGAAAAAAAGAGTCCGCGCAACCGATCCATTTTTCTTGCTCACAGGTTCCCAGAAATCAAGGATCCAAATTTGATTGGTTGGGGAAATTCAACCATCTTTGATAGTTTTTAAAGTGACGTCTTCAAAGCAACAACGTTGTGTATCTGGAATCAGGAAACGTTTGACAAAGCATTGAAATTATGTGTGCAATGCATTCCACAGACGAGGTTAAAACTGCAGCTGAAAAGAAATGCTGATGTCAGCACCACAGCTTTCTTGCAAGAGAGGCCGGAAGTGACGTCAGTTTTCAGGCTTGGTGTTGTTGGGCTTGGATATAAAGAGATGAGCAACGTTGTTTTTATAGTAGAGGCCTCGATAGCAAGGAAAAATTCAGGTTTCCAAAACACAAAGCGATTTGCCTTTCTGAAGAATGGATTTCACACCTCTGAGTGCATTCAATCAAATCAAAATTTAAAGAGAAAACTAAACATATGATCAGCTGCGTTGAAAGTGTGAAATCTATTCTTGAGGCTGCCAACTCGCTTTGTCTTAAAGTACAAGTCCGGAGTTGGTATGATTGATGATAAAATACAAGATAATACTGCTATGAATGATGTATGACACTTTTTTCCACTATTTTTCACCTTCTCCTTGCGAAATTACGTATTCAAATAAGCAATTTGAGCGAAGTGACGTCATATCGCCAAAAAAAAAAAAAAAAAAAAAAAAATTTTGTTTGAAAACAATATTAATAAACAATGCTTTGTAACTGAAACAATAGATCCCCCCATATTTGGCAAAGTGTCCGCCACTATTTCATTCCCAGAAAGTTCACGATATATTGTTTCATCCCAATTGATGACAGCCTCTCAATGTATGATCTTGAGATCTCTATTTGCGTCAAAATAAGCCTATTTATGTCTTCATCTGTCAATAACAAGTCCTCAACCCAAATATAGATTTTGTCGGTATGCTGACTGTGAGAACCGTCCATATCAATTGATGATATCATGCACGTCATCTGTCCTCCGGAGGAGAAGGTTTATTTACTCCGCAACATAAGTTTTGATAAATTCGTGCAAATAAGCTTGACTTTTAGGTCCACTACAGGAATCCTTAAAGAGCCATTGCCACCCAGGGTCCTTTGCAGGTACGCTACGATTTCAGTATTCACAATGATCCGAAACGTTCTAATATAATTATGGCTTAGCCACTCGTCTCTGGGATTTGTCACTTGGATTTGTCATGTGCTCTTGGACTTGTTATTTTTTTCAATGGATTAATTGGAAAGATATGCTGAAATAATACCTTATATACCAAATATGATTCTATTCTATGTGTCTTCATGCTTGCCCTCCGATTTATCGTGTGAGACTGCGATTTCCACCTCCTAATGAGTATTGGACGAAAATGTTAGTCATGTTGACTGTTGGTTCTGTATTGCAAGGATGTCTCCATTTTTTACATAACCAAATACTCCTTTAGTCTTGGTGGCGTAAATCTCTTTTCTTTTAACTCAGATCTTTACTTTTCCATGCAGATAACACAGTATACGTGAAAGAAGGTGGCTCGTTCACATTGCCATGCAAAAATGAAACGCCTGGACCCTTTTTCGGGATTATCTGGAAGACCAAAATCGAATTATACGGATATTTATCAGACACTGGTTATAACGTAGATGACAGTATTTTCCAACGGTCAAAACTGGTAGGAACAGATTTGAAGATTGACAAAGCGAGAAGAAGCGATGAAGGAAAGTACGAATGTAATCTATTTTTTAGTGACAAATCAATTGGATTCGCAACAAGAGTGATGGTGCAATCGATTATCAAAGTTATCGTCGTTTGTGAGTATTAAACAATTTCTCTAAAGGCCTTGTTACACGATGAGCTTTTACGCGAAACTTGCTTGCAATGTCGTTGCAATACACGTTTCACAAAACATTGCGCTGTGTAACATCCCTAAAATTTTATGACGAGTTGCCAGGTTCTCTGTTGCGAGTGCTGTGAGGCAGTTTCACGAAAGGTAGAGCTTGTTCCTACTCAGGCAACGGCTTCCACCAAAAAAGTTTAAGATTTACTCCGAAATTTCCGTGTAACACCCCTAGTGAAACTTATCAAGAAAGTTTCACGTAGAGTACTCAAAATCTGATAAGTTTAAGAAACTTTCAGTACTGGCCCAAATTCATAGTTTCTTATAAAAAATGATATGTGTGTAGCTAAAAAAAGTCATTTAGATTTTTGATAGAGCTGTTGCTTTGAGAATCATCTTGACTTTAACTTTGTGACTACCTTTCTCAATCTTTTTATATATCAAAATCCCCACTGAGCTCCATTTTACTGATCAAAATCACCCCAGACTTTGTCCGATTTTCCCGCATCAAATAAAGTATTTCTTCCAAACGAGGTTTTCCTTTGCAAGAATGGCCTACATTACATGAATTTGATGTTGGATTCATATACTGATTACAAGTTCGTAGTCATTGCTATTGATAAACTGATGGACGCTATAACTACGACTCATGGACTTTGACATTGAGAATTGGGACGAAATTGTTTCCCTTGACGTCACGTCCGATATGGAAACCATAGCAACACTGTACGAAAAGCCGAGTGCTCCAGGCAATGGCGGATGGGCCTAACTTATTGGTTGAATCCTCAGATAATAAAACACCTCGAAATTCAAGTTTTGAGTGACGTTAGCAATGAACAAGAGCCACAAGTATTCACATGAATGTTTCTTCAATCCAAGAATCGACAAACCTTTCAGTTTCAACAAGAATTTCCTCATTTTTAATGCCTTTTTATCTCCTGTAAGCTCATAACAGCTGCATGAACATTTCTAACTACCGAAGGTTGCCTCGTTTCGAATTAACCTCGTTTTGACATGAATAGAAAAATCAGTGTCCCCATTGTTTATTTTCTTTCAACTTTTTGATGTAAAGTCCATAAGTCCCAGTTTGAACAAAAAATATGTTGTTGTTGTAGTTGATATTGTTGTTGTTGTTATTGTTGTTGTTGCTGCGATAACTGGGACTATTTCGTTAGTCTGATCTTTTTAATTTTCCAACTTGTTTTTCTCATTCATTTGCTTGACGTTAATTTCCTTGCAGCAAAACCAAATATCACTTCACTTACGCCTGAAAGACAATTTAAGAGTATCAGCTCAAAAGCATACATCACATGCACCGCATTTGGCCAACCCTATGCGAACATAACATGGGCAAGAGACGATGGGAAGCCTCTGCGAGGAAAAATTGTCACAACAGGAAATAAATCCGTTTTGAAATTGAAACGATTGAGGACTTCAGATACAGGATTTTTCAATTGCATTGCATTTAACTTGGCTGGCAGAGTTGTAAAGAAGTCATATCTAAGAGTGAGCGGTAGGTTTGCAGTATGATTCCTAGGTATTAGTCCATAGACGTTTAATTTTGTAACTTCACTAAATAGAGGGTTGTGCAATGATTCGAGCCGTAAAGGATTTTGTTAAATTCTTATAATGTGAAAATCAGATGCTGCGTTTTAGAAATTTGCTGTCAACAAGCTTTTAGTATGTTTAAATTTATATGGCAATGGAAAGATGTAAAGGAAGGTTTTTATCCATTTATGAATTTGAAACGAGCTTTGATCAAAATCGGCCGAAAATATTGTATGTCCAACGTTTTTGCAATTACTAAATACCTAATTTCATGAGCTCATCAGCATGTTGTTATTGTTATTCCATGTTTCAAAATTTGTTAAAATCTTGACATGGAAAATTCCAAAAAATAGTCCAAACACTGCATTTTTCTGCATCTTTCTGCATCACTAAATCATTGCCCATCTTTTATTTCGAAGTCAAATAACGACCTTTATCATTTTTGCAGTGTCTCCAACGATCACGTATTTAACTCGAAATCCTCACATAAACGTCGATGCAACTGGTGAAATAACATGCAAGGCAAAGGGATATCCAATACCAAGAATAGAATGGCATCTTGTAATGTACAATGGCATGAAAATTGATCTTTTAACAGGACAATCCTACATCAAGAAATTTTACGTCTCCAAGACTATCGTGAATGCGACTGAACAATCGGCCGTAAATTCGCTTCGTGTTCAGTCAGTGCAAGTCAATGATTGGAAAATCAACATCTCCTGTATTGCTGCCAATGATCAGGGATCGAGAGTTGGGAAAGTTAAGATCAAAGGATTTGGTGAGTTTTTAGGACTTTGAATTTAATTCCATTAAAGACAAATGAGGGTATCCTGTGTGCAGACTCTTGGACAGGACAGGAACGAGGGAGAAAAAAAGAGTCCGCGCAACCGATCCATTTTTCTTGTTCACAGGTTCCCAGAAATCAAGGATCCAAATTTGATTGGTTAGTTCAGCTATTGCGGTATATCTCGATATTTTGCTTTGGGACACTTGGCACGCCTGCTGACGCCATTTATCGCAAAATTTTACTTTCGCGCCACAGCTTTCTTGCAAGAGAGGCCGGAAGTTAAGTGAGAATTCAGGCTTGGTGTTGTCGGCTTGGATATAAAGAGATGAGCAACGTTGTTTTATAGTAGAGGCCTCGATAGCAAGGAAAAATTTTGTAAAACAAAGATTCAGTTTTCCAAAACACAAAGCGATTTGCCTTTCTGAAGAATGGATTTCACACCTCTGAGTGCATTCAATCAAATCAAAATTTAAAGAGAAAACTAAACATATGATCAGCTGCGTTGAAAGTGTGAAATCTATTCTTGAGGCTGCCAACTCGCTTTGTCTTAAAGTACAAGTCCGGAGTTGGTATGATTGATGATAAAATACAAGATAATACTGCTATGAATGATGTATGACACTTTTTTCCACTATTTTTCACCTTCTCCTTGCGAAATTACGTATTCAAATAAGCAATTTGAGCGAAGTGACGTCATATCGCCAAAATGAAAACGAGGCTGTGTGATTNACCCCCAAAACAATGTTGATTTGGAAGGTTATTGTCCTTGCATTCCATCAGAGTAGCGAATCGTCCTGCCATCCCCATTTTGTCATCACAGAGCAACATTGTTCTCAGGGGGAGAGGGGGAAATCGCAAAAAAATGCAAAAATTGCAAAGGTGTTCCAAGACTTTTGGCAGGCATTGTACCTAATTTCTATCAACGATTGAATATCCTGTCTGTTTCACATCAGATGTCAGGCCAAGGTGGTACTGATAAAGAAAAGTCATGGAAAAAGCCCTCTTGGAATATTTTTGATTTGATTGGCCTGTCATCTAATTTGGAACAGGCTTTACAAATAAGAACAATGTGATGAATTTCTAACCGTATTGTTAGCCAAATTATCTGTCACATCTAAATTTCACCTCCCTATTTTTCATTATCAGCCACCAGACAGCAGACGTCCATCGGCAATGCCCTCAGAGACAACCGAGTTCATTCCATTGCTAACCAGAACTGACCAATGGGAATTCCCTCGCGATCGCCTCAGGTTGAGCACTGTACTTGGTACTGGTGCGTTTGGTATGGTGATGAGAGGAGATGCCCAGGGTATCAGGGGGTCAAGTGGGAGCGTCAAAGTTGCTGTCAAGGTCGCAAAAGGTATGCTGCTTTTCTGCTTTTTTTATGATGGCAAATAATATAAATGTTAAGCCAAATAAAAACTATTCGAATTTTTTCCTATCAAGGGCTTTCGAATGAAGAGAAAGCCATTTTGGCGGTGTCTTGCCCCAAAAACCCAAAACGCCGTTGTCTCTCTCTCTCTCTCTCTCTCCAATAACAGCTACTTCCATCTTAGATATTAGTATCAATTACTAAGAAAAAACTACAATGCAAGAATCTGAGCCAATCATAGTGGGAAAAAACACATGGTCATCACACCACACCACACCACACCACACCACACCACGCCAAAAGACACTACACTATACTAGAGTAGAACGAAAAACCACGTAGAGCAGGGCCGCTTTTAGCATAGGTGTAGGAGATAGGGGGCTAGGGGGGGCTGCAGCCCCCCAAACGTCAGAAAAATTTGCAAAAATCATCCATAATCGGGCAGAAATCCGCCTCAAGTCGGGCAAAATTTTCTCAAACAATGATTTTTTTGTCGGGCAGCCCCCCCAAATTTTANACGTAGAGCAGGGCCGCTTTTAGCATAGGTGTAGGAGATAGGGGGCTAGGGGGGGCTGCAGCCCCCCAAACGTCAGAAAAATTTGCAAAAATCATCCATAATCGGGCAGAAATCCGCCTCAAGTCGGGCAAAATTTTCTCAAACAATGGATTTTTTGTCGGGCAGCCCCCCCAAATTTTATCTTCCCCTACGCCGATGGCTTTTAGACTGAGGACATTTGTCTAAGTTTTGTTCCATTGAATTACATTATTATTTACTGTTCTGTTATAGTCATTCTGACCCATATAAGTAGTGTTTCCGGCTGTTTAAAAGAGATCTTAAAGGTATCTTAAAATGCATTTTAACCATTACGAATCGACTCTGATTTGCCGAAAAGGAAGATTTCTCGGATATTCCTACAAGAATCCCACGATAACTTTACTTGCACTAACAGCTGGCTACTTTCATGTCCTTTTGACATCGCTGACCCCTTTAGCACAATATTCTGAGTTCATGATATTATAAATTATTGCTGCTCACATCAACAATAAGATGTAAGTATTCGCAAATTGTCTTCGTTATTGTATTGTCTTCTTCGAAGTTGCAGTGTAACCTCCCTCGACAAGGATCCTTAACTTACGCTCATCTCATTGAATTTAATTGAATTGAATTGATGTTGTCTTTGCCGCTTCAGTGAGGCTACAATAGTCGTAGCGGTATATCTGTTCAGGCAAGGCAAGGAGCAAAACTATGATTGGTATTTCAGATTTCGCATCGGACTAAGAAGAGTCTAAGAAGAGATAGCGACTTGTGTAGCAAGTCCAATGACGTGTCATAGATGTCATAAATCTAGTGGCAGTGTACAGCAATGTTACCACAGGGAAACCAGGAATTAATCGTTGCTAAAAATAGAAATTTTCTTTCGAAATAATTGTTGCTAGAAATTGTATTTCTTTGTCCCCCGTGCTTGCTGTTGGACGTTTTTGTACCTCCTTCCCATGTGTTATAGTTGCGTAGCACTGATCAGTGTTGCGTAGCAATAGGCTGCGCAGGAGGGACTATTGCTACGCAACTATAGCACAGGGGAAGGAGGTACAAAAACATCCAACAGCAAGCACAGGGGACAAAGAAATACAATTTTTTGCAACAATTATTTCCAAAGATAATTTCTATTTTTAGCAACGATTAATTCCTGGTTTACCTGTGATGTTACTGCAGCCGTAGCGAAAAGATATATTGGCCATATTCCAAGTAAGAGGTTCGGACGATGGCAAGATTTTCCATTGACGATTCTCTTCTCGATTTACAGAAACAGACAACGAAACTGCTCGTAAAGATCTTTGTGCTGAATTGGACATGCTGAAACTTCTTCCGGAACATCAAAATGTTGTTGGTCTCTTGGGATGTTGCTCAAGAACAGAGCCATTGATGATCATTGTGGAATATTGCGCCCACGGAGATTTGCAAGGATTCCTTCGCAGCAGTCGAGGCATTTCTGAGAGGTATTACCGAGAGACATATCATCCAACTGTTGAAAAGATGTCATCAAAAATGTTGCTGAACTTCGCGTGTCAGATAGCAAAGGGAATGATCCACCTCTCTGCTTTCAAGGTATTTGTGATACATATCTGTAGGAATAGCAGAGTTTCCTGTAACCTTGTGTTTGTGATAATTTTGATGTAATTCATACTCAGCAATGCTATGAAAATGAGTCGATCAAAAATTGTGGTAGAGATTGGTACCGTGACACTCAGCGTTGAGCTGTTTCACTATTTCCCCATTTCGTTTCGCTATTTCACCGTTTCGTTGCGTGATTTCGTGGTTTCGTGGTTTGCAGACACCAGTATACATCAGCTTTCCATACGATACATACGCTTGCATATTAACTATGGCGTCTAGTTTAAAAATAGAACAAAAGTTGGCTGAGTACCTTCATTTGTGCAATAGATTTGATAATATCTCGCGATGGTTATATGAAATTAGTGAATTTACATTTCAGGTAATTCATCGTGATTTGGCTTCTCGAAATATTCTCGTTGATGAAAACCTCGTTTGTAAAATTAGTGATTTCGGATTTGCAAGAGATGTCTACGTGGAAGATCAATACATGAAGAAAAGCCAGGTTGGTGTGAAATTATTCAGAACTTTTGGCTCATATTTCAAAAGAAAAACTTATATGGCACAATGAAAGTCCGAACAATGGGTTTCTCCACTTCTAAAGCATGTACGAGTCATCGCTGAAAAGCAGAAATGTTAGCAAAATTTGATAGTGACTTCATGTCGTTTTTGAAGGTTTCTTAAAGGCAGACTACCACGCATCTGATGATTGGGTGATAATGACAACATACGGAAAAGGAGAATTGAATGGCTGCTGATCCTACTGACTTTCTACGACCGCAGAAAGTGAGAAAGATTAGCCCTCCTTTGTTCCAAATACACAGATTCAGAAAGACATCCGTTATGTTGAGCTCTGGTTTTTATGCAGCCAATCATATGCGTGACAGACTGCCTTCAAAGGAGCATTCCTTATGATATCAGAACGGAGTGGCCGATTTTAGTCCGGTAAACATTGACATGTCTACCATTATGATACATTTACCAGTATGACTGCCATGGTATTTAGGGAGCAGTACAGGGTTTGTTTTTATTGACTCGCCCTGTATGTTATAAAAGTAAAAAACTTTTTAGTCGCCTTTAAATCTATAAGACCATCTAAATCTAAAGTCAACTAAAGCCTGGGGGATCCCTATGCTAAACGATAGCATGCTTTTCCACTTCGAAATGTATGAACATTTTCGCACAGACTTATGAAGGTTGTGTGTCAAAATCGAGGCTAAGACCTGGGTAAGGTGGGGGGGGGACTCTATATTGTTGTAGGTGGACGTGTCATTTTCAGAGGCAAATTTTTCAGAACATTGCAGACTCATTGATAGTGATATCGTCGTTGGTTTTAAAGGAAGGTGCGCAGAATTGTGAGAAGTTGTTCTTGATCTGCTAATGGCGATTACTTTTTCAAAATTCTTCAAACGTTTTGCGGAATTATGGATACAATCATCCCAAGTACAAATTAGAAAGCCTGTGGGCTGAGAAACAAAACAAAACCAACTTAATGCATTTTTGCTTAGTTTCTGCGATAAAACCAAGCTTCTGACATCAAGGGAGAATTTTCGCAGAAAGCTTGTTAGAAATCATTGTTATTTAGGCATATTGATGTGCAGTTTCGTTCTTTCTCAATTATTATCTTTCTTTTATCTTAGGGTGGTAGATTCCCAATCAAATGGATGGCTATCGAATCACTCCTTGATGGAATTTCAACATCAAAAAGTGACGTGTGAGTACAATTTTACATCTTTGCTGCTCTCGTGAAAACTTGAATGAAAGCAACTTCGTTCTGTGGTGGTTCTTTGAAGAGCAATTGTCACACAAGGTCCTTTGCGGCCAGGCAACAAGTAAAACTTTCCATCAATTAATTACTGCAGTATGAATTCATGGTTTCTGCTTAGGCCGAATTTGATTTTCAGACAGTCTGTAAAACTCGGCAGCCCGCAAAGGATCCTGGGTGACAATGGATCTTTAACGTAACTTATTTTGATGAGAAAAGGCGTTGCATGTCACTTGGCCTTCAAATTTTGCACTTCCATGGGGCTCCAATTTCATTATTGCATAAACAAATAGTTGGAAATGCCACCTCTGTGTATTGCCACCGCTGCTATCGAATGCAAACCCACAAGTGAGTAACCGTAATGTTTTGCATCAAATCCTCCCAACGTGCCTTTCATTAACAGGAAGCTGGTTTACATTAGGCCCACACCTTGCGGCCATTTTGGTTGTTGCTGTGGTCTGTGGACTGCACACTGGCCACTATCCATGTATCAGGAATCGAGAGGTCGGAAATACTTTACGGTTAGGCTTAGACCAAAAACATTAATATCAATTAGAAAAACAGACTGATCTGAAAGTGGGAAAAGATTTCAGTTCGATAATTGGATTTCTGTCCATGTCAATAGTTTCTTGTCTATGACATCCTGGAAAGACTTTTTGCTGTCTTCATTATTTGACTCAGAAACAGATCTTTAGCAAGTGAGGGGCATAACATTCCATGAAAATATCTCGATGCCATTGCTAAAATGCTAGTAAAATCCCCAAAAATGTTTGAAATCCTGCTTCATTGACTTTCTTTTTCAAAAGATTGAAACACTTTTTAAGACCTGGTCGATTGAGAACTTTGTGAATTATTTGCAGAATCTGAAAGGATGAGGATACAGGAGAAAGACAGGGTCTTTACACACAAATTAAGATAAGGCATGGAATAGACTATAAATTATTGCAGCTCAGGTTCTATCGACTGACCTGATTTTATGGTTCCTTATTTTCATTATTAGGTGGGCTTTTGGAGTCGTTTTGTGGGAGATTGTTACACTTGGAGCATCACCTTATCCTGGCATGAACTCTTACGAAGTTGTCAGCTTTCTACAAGATGGATACAGAATGGACAAACCCAAACATTGCTCCGATGAAGTGTAAGTGTCTGTGGAAATTAGTTTTCATTTCATTTCATTTAATTCTTTTAAGGAGGGTTGCCCTTCAACAAGTTGGTTTTCAAGGGGCTCTCCGATAAAAACATTAATTACAATCTAAGGTACAAAGGTACAAAATAAAAAGCTATTAATTAAATGAAACTATAAAACGTTTTTTAAAGTATTTGAAACCTATGTACAATAATGGTCAAAATTACAACAAAACGAAAGAAAAGGGCATGGTTCTGAATAGTTTTCTTGAAACTATACAGAGAGGTTGCCTGCTTTGACTCGGCTGACAGGTTCCTCCGTAGTTTTGCATCTCTATGAGGGAACTAAAATATTATCAGTTCCCAAAACTGTTAATTTGACTGCTTTGGGCATGCACGAAAAGAAACACCATAATTTACTTACCTAATGTGTGTTTTTTGTGCAATGAGTTGTTTTGACTGCCCCCTTAACTGCCTGCGTATAGTGCTTCGCACTGTTTTATCATTGAAACAGTGTGCTGCGAAAAACTATGCGCAGGCGGTTAAGGAGGCAATCAAAACAACACTTTGCACAAGAAAGACACGTTACGTGATTCACACACATTTTGTGTTGTTTTTTCGTCGTGTTGCGGTGTTTCTGCCTGTAAATTTAGGTGAGTAAATTGTTTTCTTTTTGTGCATGCTTCGAGGAGTTGCTGCGTCCAAAAATACCAAGCTGTTGAAATGGCAGGAAAAGGTATCGTTAGAAAGAGGTATTGCAGTGTTTATTACGTTGCGTTAGTTCAAGGGCTTATTTCCTGCAAATCCAAGATAAGCACTTCCTACTGTAGCACCTTTAAACAAACAAAATGAAATTATCACATCGCAGACAGTACAGCATGCTGCGTTTCAACCTTTGTCAAGTTAGAGCTTATGAGTGCATCGTTGTTTCGACTCACGCTTGGATGGTAGTGTATGCTTTCAGTTGAGAAATATCTGTCAAAGTTCTCATCTTTATTACAGCTATGGAGTATGTATGGACTGCTGGCACGTTGCACCCCAAAGAAGGCCAACATTCGACGATCTCGCTGATCGATTACAGAACATGGTTGATGATGAAAAGGTATTCTTTGTTTATTCCCTTATCAATGGCAATCTGTCACGTATCTGATTAGCCCCAGCAAAGTCAGAGCTCAACACAACGGATGTCTTTGTGAATCTGTGCATTTGGAATAAAGGAAAGCTGATCTGTATCACTTTCTACGTTCGTTGAAAGTCATCAGGATCAGTAACCATTCAATTCTCCTATTCTATGTATTGTTTTCATCACCCAATCAGATGCGTGAAAGACTGCCTTTAATTATCTGTCGTGAAAAATTGTCTGGAAACTTGTTCTTAAGGCGTTTCATTCAATAAAACCTGTAGGAGTAGAAGTGTAGCTCGTATGATTGTTTTCTAAAGACAAGAAAACTTTAAGATGTAAAGATGCTATCCAGTCAGTGTTGGACAAAAGCAAATACATTTTGTTTCAAAGTTTGTGTCGAACTGTACAGTGCATTTTGACTATTTTTAAGGCTTAAAAGAATAGGAAAAAATGCTGCTAGTTACGTATTTATTTCAGGTGGAATCAAAGAAAGGGACAAAACGTGTAAAATTAAGTTGAGACCTCTGTAAGACGGTGCATTGGAAATTTCAAAGTTTATTTCTCGTTTTCTTCTGAAAACATTTTCAAACACTTTGGATGCATTTTGATTCACATGGTATAGCAGAGCAACATTTTAACTTGGCGGATAATTCTTCTGGCTAAGAAATGTCCATGGTTTGGAAGGATAATTTGCCTGAAAGTTCTATTTCTTTGCGACATCGCTTTTCCACTAGAAGTCAGCCATTGGCTTGCTGAGGTGTTTTTGATCTTCTCTCATATCTGAATGTTTATATCTTTTCTCCTTCAGGATTTAATCAACATGAACTTCTACCAAGACCATTTATATGAGAACTTTGACGTAAATCTCGCGGGACAATCATCCGCGTGCGCAAGTGCGCAGGAATTTACGATGACAGAGACAACGCCGTTGGCGGGGGCCACCGCTCTTAGCTAAGAATAGAAAAATAGCTGCTCGTAGAATTCACTCGAGACTACCGCAGAATTTTTGCAGAAATACGCAGAGTTGCAAAGGAAAGGGAATAGATAAATGGCATCGCAAAGCAGAACGATGTGGAAAGATTATGGACGGCTATGTGAACAAAATCTCTTTGAGTGAGAGGCAAGCTCATGAAAGGACCATCGAAAAGGACCACGAAAGGACTCACGTCTCTCGAAAGACGAGAAAGATTGACCAGATGGCATTTGTAAATAGTTCATAGGGTGCCTCTGACAAGTGTGGTACTATGCATTCAATATGAAATTTGTATAACATGCAATAGTTATGTTGGTCACAGAAATGAAATTTGGGAGGAAGGAGCGGGAAAGTGGGCAGATCAGTTGTGAAATGCGAGATTTATTGGACGTTGGTAGCAGCTTGAAGATATGCACGAACTATTTTAAAAGGCTCTAAACTTAAACTGAAGATTTTACAGGGTTGAAGGCAGATGGTGTTGTGCTTTCCGTGGGAAGATCGATATGAACGAGTCATTAATTTCAAGTTCAGCTTTTCTTGATTCTGATCTTCTAAATTTGGAATTTTAAAATTGAACCATGGGCAATAATGCACCGTTGATGTGGCCTATATTATGATCAAAATTGTATCTTTACTCACTGCGTTGTTTCTCTTCCACGAGATTACGATTAAAGCTTGATAATGTTGCTATTCCTTCGTTCTTCTCTCGTCACAACAAAGAATCCAATGCTGCCATTGTTCAAATACAGTTGAATCAGTTGGAGCTTCTACGCAGCGATATGTCTTATTTTAAACTTCCCTTCAAAATACAATTTGTATTTTAAAGGGAAGTTTGGCATGAGAGGCATCGCTGCGTAGGAGCTCCGACCGTTTCAACAGTATTTGAATAATGGCAGCATTGGATTTATTGCTGTGACGAGAGAAGAACGAAGGAATAGCAACATTATCAAGCTTTTCTCGCAATCCCGTGGAAGAGAAACAACACAGTGGGTAAAGATACAATTTTGATCATAATATAGGCCACATCAACGGTACATTATTGCCCATGGTTGAATCCGAGACTTTATCGCAGAGAAATTTGAACGCCCATCCCATGTGTTCTGTATTTCTATATTTATGAACGAGCAACACGCTTGAGGATGGCACGTCTCCTTACAGCATTTTGGACAAGCCTCCATCCCCTACCCACCCACCAGAAGTCCCTTTATTCAACTAATTATCCAAAAGTGTAAGGACACTCGGTGATATTTTATCTTTCATAGATTGGTATAGGGTTAACCGAGCTCGCATGTCCTTGTCTAGTGAGTTGCCTTATCCAATTAGATGTAGACATTTTGTAGAATGAATTCCTATTTTTGAATTGGTAGTATTTAGTTTGGTATAGAGGGAGGTTAATTTTGCTGGCCAATATTCAAATCATCGCCATAAATTGAACTACTTTCAGTCGGATGGCAGCACTGGTCGATTAAATCACAGATAAACTCCTGCCTATCCGGCTTTGAAAAGATACTGTGTTTTTGTGGTTACCGGTGGTTTTATCCATGTTTTCCAAACTTTAACATCAAAATATTAGTCTTCCAAATCTACCGGGCGTCCCAAAATGATGTATTATGGTTTGATTGCTTACATGTCCATAACCAATGAACAAATTTTCAAAAACTTTGTTTTATTTGATTGCCTAAAGACTAAATTGTATTTTAAGATGTTGGTTGTTGTTTTTACCAGTTTTGAAAATCGGTTCATCGGTTATGGACATATAAGCAATCAAACGATAATACATCATTTTGGGACACCCGGTATGATCAGAAAATTAACTAAGGTTTAATCTCAAGGTTTCCAGTTCCTTAATTCTAAATTATTTTCCAAAGAACAAACATGGTTGCCAAACATTTGAGATTTACTTCCCAAGTAAAAAATTAATTTATCCGCTTGGCCACCTCGCAGAACATAGCTTGGCAACATTTTTTGCTCGTGACAAGCAGAAAATGTTTTTTAAACTTCTTCAAGTCATTGCCCAAAAAATCCTGCATAATTCTGCTGGTCAAGCAATGTTTTGTGACGATGTGGCCGAACGGGAAAATATTGTTTGGGTTTGTGTTGAAATTTAAATCGAAAGTATTTGGCAAACAAGGTTTCTTGAAAAAAATTGAACCAGAAATAACTGATTTGTCAATTGTCTTGTGCTCCAAATTTTGTTGCAGAAAATTAACTTCCCATTCTATGAATCAGAGAAAATGAGGAAAAATTGAAGCAAGACAGATTTGGGGATTTCTTGCTGTATGTATTTGGAAGTCAATACCTTTTTCTGAAACGTCTTAGAATAATTTGTGAAAAATGTTTCTTTCAAACTAATTTTAGGTCACTTTGGTCTGCATGCTCCTCCGTTGTTTGGCACAGACTTACTACCTATCGGTTATGTCTAGAAGTTTATAGAAAACAACAGTACACCTAACCTTACTGGTTTGAGTCTTTGGATACATTTAGATGTTAAGAGTATATGTTTGTAATGTACAGATAGTCGAATTCTTAGCTGGTTTCATATGTAAATGATTTTTATGTTCGAATTTGATACGAATTGTAACTCCTTTCTGTTTTTGTACATTTTTGTACAGTTTCGCTTACTGCTATTAGCAACCCAGTTGATTTAAATTTAGTTCATATGAAAATATAGAGTGTAGATTACTATGAAATCTTAGCATGAACCCAGGAGGGAACTTGCTAATCCTCGTGAGAGGTGTATGCGGAGTATTTTAGCGCATAAGTGTTTAGTGGTACTTCTAGGGTGCTGCAGAATTTTAAGTATTTGTTAGGGCTGAAAACATCACGATATCTGTTTTGGGTGTTGCCAAAATGTATTTTTGGTGCAAAAGATGTCTAAAAAAATATTTTTAGGGAGTTTAGAATAGAGTAACTCTGAACACAACTTTCAATGAACTTTGCAAGTTCCCCGGGGAGTATAGACTTGCCCCAAGTCTATCTCTTCCATCCGTCTACTGTTCCCTTTGCGGTAGATCCTGGATCCGCCATTTTCTGGATCCGCCATTCCAACATTCCACCCAGAGGGTATGTTGGAATGGCGGATCCAGGAACTACCGTAAAGGGAACGGTAGACGGACGGAAGAGATAGACTTGGGGCAAGTCTACGGGGAGTATGGAAGCCACTGTGTAACCGACCATTTCCACAAAGCAGAACTTGCACCCCCAAAAGTAGGGTCTACGAGGTTAAAATGGGTGAGCTTGGGGTATAATGGGCGAGGCAAAAATAGGAATAAATTTCGTGCCAATCCTGGTTCATAGATTTCTGCAGTCGCAACTATTTGAACAACCCTCCTTTTCTTTGCAAAAGTTGATTAGATTGTCTATGATGTACTGTTATCTGGCCTTAAACACTATTCATTTATCCCCACTCATCTTACCCCTGCAAACCCTATACTACAAGGTCCTGCAAAGAGTTGACTAGTTTTAACATTATTACCACCAGCAAAGCAACACGTATTTGGATAAACTGAATGTTGCCTTTGCAGATTGACGTGCTTGTTGAGTCTCTTCGTGATAAGTTAACTTTACTACGCATTATAGAAGAACGAAATTTCAAGCAAGTTTTAAGAAACACTTTAATCGTATGAAGCATTTATGACTATGGTTACACAGCGAGTAGTTTTCGAAGAAAATACAGCTAGAATTATTTGATGCAGGCTTTTAGAAAGTTTTTCATTTAGTGAATGTAAACTTTCCTAGTTAAAATGGCTTAAGAGTATAGAATAGAGAAGATACAGCTTTTGTTAAAATGCGCCCTTGTTTCAGTTTTTTCTTCCACTCTTGTCAGTTGGGCTTTAAGCAACGCCAATCTTTGTCGCAGAGGCTGTTTGTTGGGAACCGAGCTTTCAACTAAAGCTCTCACAATTGCGAAGGCGCCAAAAAAGCGAGCGCTGAAGGCTTTGGTTGAAAGCTCGGTTTCCAACAAACAGCCTCTGCGACGGAGAGTGAAGCAACGCTGTAGTTGTTGTTCTTGCAGCTGTTCGCCCTCCCAGTGTCCAGTCTAAAGTCGTTGCATCATGAAAGAACTAATTTGCAGGACATATGGGTACAAGGAAAACCTGGCACAGCGAAGAAAAAACTGCTGATTGGACAACGAATTGGTGAACATTGACTGATGAGGCTTGATTGAAGTTCCGAAAAGTCGTAAAAGCAAACTGGTTTTTCCAACTCCGTGTTTTCAATTGATAAAAATTGTCAAAAAGCAAAGGGTATACACGTATTTTTCATAAGAAACTAAGAATCTGGGCCAGTAATGAGAGTTTCTTAAAATTATCAGATCTGTGCCCTCCTGAACATTTCAAATCAAGGCGTTTTCAAGCCTTTACAATGTTGAGACATTACTCAAGTACTTTCCGAGTAATATGATACAGGAATAAAGTGAGAATAAAGAAAAACATGCAAGAGTTTCTTAATTTTTTGGCGACCTGAGAGTCTTATAAGCGGTAACTTTTTGACCAAAATCGGTATTTTCGAAAAAGGCCTATTTTAACCAGAAAGCAAAGGGGCAAATGGCTAGACTAATCTTTGGACGAAAATTCGGCGTTTTCTCGACCAAAATCTGTTGTTTGCTAGACATAAATTACGTTGACCAATTAGTCAAAGATGAAATCTTTTCTGGATCAAAAACTGCCAAAAATTATACCCGTGCCTGGACCAAAACTGTCACAAGGTTTACCCTTGACTAGACTAGTTGTCCGAACAAGTATACCATTGAGAGAGGCAAATCCCCAGGTACCCTAACTATGGAAGAACCTCCCGTGCCCACGACGCTGTCTTTCTCGCTATCGTTTCTATTCGTCAAAAAACGCACAGATATTCTACATCAGCGGACTTTCTGACCTGACATCTGACTTGAACCATACTTTTAAATGTAAACAGTGAAAGACAAGAGAAGTTTTGCAGAAAAAAGCACGAGAACTAAAACCTGTTAACTTCTTCCAATCAAAAACAAGCATAGTTCGTACAACACACATTGAAACATTCAATTTTACACGGGAATGAATTGGTAGCGAGCGCGAATGATTTGTTCGTCAAATTATATTTCATCTATTGATAACCTCTAATGTTCTCGTGCAATCTTCTCTGCCTTTGCAACTACTTCCTCGATGTCTCCTACCATGTAAAAGGCTACTTCTGGCAAGTGATCTAATTCTCCTGCAAAAAAGAATAATATATTTCAATCACTCGCACGATCTTTTGTTACGATCTATCGTCGTCTAAGATGCAATAGACCTTTTAGCTACTCTACAAAAGAGCCTGGATCGAGCGTTATTTTTATACATTTTCATACGCAAGGTTCGATCGAGTGGCGTTAGAGCTTCCATCACTATTGTGCACATTCGAAAATTCTACAAAATATCGTTCGATTCTGATTCTTTTCAGAGTAGCTAAAAGGTCTATTAATGGGACAGCAGCCGCATCAACTCTCAGGTTCATCATTTGAAGGGAAATAGTTACCAAATACACTAAAATCCAAAACTTGGGAACGGTTAAATTCAAGTTATTTCCGAAACTTCTTTGTCCGAATTGCTTTTAAAAAGGACCCAAAATTGTTTTGGTTCCACTGAATACTGATATTTAAAATAAAATTAGGTCATTTCTATGCAAACAACTTATTTCAAGCGAAACATTCAATGCAAATATAAAACATTTCGAGCGAAAGATTTGCTCACTGACCTGTAAACAAGAGGTTGTCTCCGATTTTTCAAAACATGTCCGAAACTTTTGAGTGAGAAGATATTAATTCGAAACATTTCCGTCGAAAGCAAATGAATTTTAATGTACCATGCTTTGAAATGCTTGTTGAAAGAAATATGACACAAGGAGAACGAAGGAGTGTTGATTTTTAAAACAGAGAGTACATTTACGGAAGCTACTGCCGATCTCTACACAGAATGGCTACAAACCACAGAAGTTATAATATCACACAGAAGCACATGATGTTACCTTTGACAGGATCCAGGTTTGATATTAGTAAATCAATCAATCTGGGTTTTAAAAAGGAGATTTTCCTGTAGCCAACAGACAACCCACTTATCATGTATCATCCAGTGGGGGCATAATGTCGGCATGCCACATTGATGGGTTGCGATTTGGATACAGGTGAAGTATAAATATCTATCAGAACCATCGTATATCGAATTTGGCCTAGTAATGATTCTTTGAAGCTTTGACTGGTAAATAGTAACCAATATCCAGATGTTTGCATAATAATCTTGATGATGCCTTTAATTACAAGTATAAGAAAACGCAAATGTTACATACCTGACAAAATCTTCTTAAATCCAGAGATGCATTCCTAGAAGCAAAGATAAATCAAACATAAGCTGGGGGTAGCAAAAAGATACCATTTCTAGAAAATTATGAAACTGAAGAAGAGCTTTTGCAAGTTGATCTGTGCAGTAGACAAAAATGTAAAAGTTAAACTTTCAGAAGTACATGATGTTACCTTTGACAGGATCCAGGTATGTTATTAGTAAATCAATCAATCTGGGTTTTAAAAAGGAGATTTTGCTATAGCCAACAGACAACCCACTTATCATGTATTATCCAGTGGGGGCATAATGTCGGCATGACACATTCATGGGGCTTTGATTTGGACACAGGTGAATTATATAAATGTAGAGAAAACCTCTAATTGGCTCCTGTATGAATTTGCTTTGAAAGAGGAAGTTTGCACTGTATTTTTTCTTACTTCATATAACACGTTTTCCACGGTCCCTTGGATCCTGTAAACTTTTAACTAAAAGAAGATCTAACTTTCTGGACAATGGACAAGCAAGTAAACTGAACAGTTAATCCAAAGTGATTTTCAAATTATTTGTGCAATAAAGACATATTTAGACTTTAATACAACGTGCTTGAGAAGTCTGACAGGGCCAATGAAGTACCTAAACTTGCGTCCAACCATTAAAGTCATCACCAGGAAGGTATAAGTAAGTCTTAAGCTAAAAAATAAATTGCCTGGAAAGTTTTCCAGTGTGAATTCCCAAATGTGCTCTCTACAAGGGAAATATTTCATCACTGGGTGCATGATTAATCGCTCCTAAGGGATGTCTTGGGAGTGTGCCTGTGCGCTAGTGCTCCCCCCACCAAAAGCCTTGCTAAAGGCCCATTTCCACTTCATTCACAATTCGCAAATGGCATGCGATCCTTTGTTTAAAATTTGCTTGCGAACGTTCGCATATAGCACGCGAGCGTGCGCAATGTGATTCTGACCTGTTCGCAATGTTTGATTTCTTGCGAACGTTCGCATGCAAACCATTATCCCGGATTGCAGGCAGCCAATTAGAGAAAAACTTTACAAAACAAAGAGACAAAGGCGGCACGCACTATCAAAAGGAGACAGGTCTCATTGGTTGGATAAACAATGGGAATTCGTGCGAATGAGTTTGAAGTGTGTATTGAATTCGCATGCTTTTGGAATTCGGAATTCCCAAATCGCATTCGTTTTGCGAATTGCGATTGAAGTGGAAATGGGCCTTTATGCCTTCATCATTTATAATCCTGATGCTAATCTAATAACAACAAGAACAATAAAAAGCAATAATCAAATTACAACTATAATGATATATAATGACTAGCAAGTGAGCTTACCGCTAAAGGTACAAGCTTTCCAAGATGGCCTGTGAAAACTTCAGCGACTTGGAATGGCTGTGAAAGGAACCTTTGGATCTTCCTAGCTCTTGCTACTGTCAATTTGTCATCTTCTGATAATTCATCCATACCCAGGATAGCAATGATGTCTTGCAGAGATTTGTAGTCCTTAGAAAAGAAACATTTCCCAATAAGAAAGAATTATTTTGCTTGCTGCTGACCTAATTTAAACATCGTTTTGTTGCTGTGTCAAACCGAACTGCATTAAAAACGGCAGAATCTACAATGTCTAAAAATTTGATTAAGCCATCATTTTTTCTGTGTCAGATTGAAATTAAAACGGTTTAAATTTCCATTTTTCAAAATGCACAAGCGCAGTGGCTGATCATGGCCTAGAATTGATTAATTAACGCAGCAGAATATTATGTCTAAATCAAGTTGTCTTTGTGCCGAATGATACGACAGAGCTGGTGAATTCTTGCCGTCTTATCTATTCAAAATGGCAGGTGATTAAACATCCTCTTTATGTTGAATTTAATTGACACTTAGAAGTTTTTAGAAGCATCTATTAAATTCGACACAGCAAAAAACAATATCTAAACTGGGTCTAATTGTCTTCTTAATTGTTACTGACTGCTGAGCAATAAATTAAGCCGCTTGCAGCAATAATCACCTGTAAGATTTTCTGTGTTGATCTTGCAACATCATAATGTTCATGTCCTACAACATTTGGATCCATAATACGTGAAGTTGAATCTAGAGGATCCACAGCAGGGTAGATACCCAATTCTGCAATACCACGAGACAACACAGTAGTGGCATCCAAATGAGCGAATGTTGTGGCTGGGGCAGGATCTGTCAAATCATCAGCAGGCACATAGATAGCCTAAGGGAATGTTAAAATACATTACTGAACAGTTGAACAGAAGAATAAATAACTTTCTTGACAATGAATAAATATACGTTCATCTGAATGGTAAGAAAAATAATACCATGCATATTCAAAGATAAGAACTCTTTCAGAAATTTAATGTAAACATCTCCAACCACAATATAAAACTCTTAGCTTGAAAAATAAAATAGTTTAAAATCAATGCAAAATAAACTGAAAATAAGTTTCATATGACGGTTACATGTGCCTTCATAATACTAAAAACATCCTTACAATATCCTGAAATGTTTGGTGTTTCCAATGACAGGATCCAGATAAAGCAACATACTATACTACTCTGGGTTTTAAATTGGAAATAGTTTTTGTAGCCAGCAGACAACCCAGCAATCATGTAATATCCTGTGGGGGCATATGCTGGCAAAAATATTTCTTACTTTATGGTTCTAGGGGCTATCCAAAGTTGTTTCCACATGCTGTAGCAAAAATAAAAAGCTATCATGCAATTTCATCTCACTAAAATTCCATTTTTGAAAATATTGATTTGAAACCATTTTGCAGGATGATTCCACTCAGAGGAATTTTCTCTACAGGAGGAATTTAAAACAATCAAAGTCACTGAACCATGAACTCAATTTATGTGAAAGTGACAATTCCTCCTGTGGACAATAAAATGTTTGCCTGTTTGGAAAATTCAACAAAGGGGAAATTTGTTTCAATTATATACTTGACTGCCTTCTTTATGCAAATATCTTACCTGTACAGATGTGATGGAACCCTTCTTTGTTGTTGTAATTCTTTCCTGCATAGTACCCATATCAGTGGCCAGGGTTGGTTGGTAGCCTACAGCTGATGGAATACGTCCCAACAAAGCTGATACCTGCAAAACAAAAGGCCAGCTTAACTTTCTGCCCATCATTTCTTCCTTCTCAAGTTGAATTTTCCAATGAATCTTCTATTTCAAAATGTCAGCTTTTATAGCCATCAAGTTTGTTTTGAGGATGAAGGGAGAATAAAAATAAATAAGACTAAAATATACTTTAGTAGTTTTTTGTTTACAAATGCAGCTTTCATTTCAATAATTTAAAACTCAAGCTTGAAAAATAAGAAAATCTTTTAAAATCAATGCAATAAACTGACAATAAGTTTTAGACAACTTTTACATGTACCTTCATAATACTAAAGACATCCTTACAATATCCTGAAATGTTTGGTGTTTCCAATGACAGGATCCAGATAAAGCAACATACTATACTCCTCTGGGTTTTAAATTGGAAATAGTTTTTATAGCCAGCAGACAACCCAGCAATCATGTAATATCCTGTGGGGGCATATGCTGGCAACAATATTTCTTACTTTATGGTTCTAAGGGCTATCCAAAATTGTTTCCACGTGCTGTAGTTAAAAAATGTATATATTTATCTACAAAAATGTCGGGCTTTCTGTTTCTGGGGGGACTTACAAAACAGAAAAAAGGAGCCAGCATTCTCTCAACCACATCAAATTTGCATATGTAAAATGAGAAAAATTCGTAAAATGAGAATAATAATGAGGATGACTCATCTCCAGTATTTAACAATGATTTTCTATGAAGGAGGCAAACACAACAAAAACAGGCAGATTTCTGGCTGTTTTATGCATCAACGTCCTTCAAATCAAGCTTTCCAGTATATACAAATAATAGTGTTGATGCCTGGTGGTGCCTGCACTCTTGGGATGCAGAAGCAGATGTCTTACTTCTCAATTATGTATGAAATTGAAAATAGATATAAATTAAAGAGAAGAATTACTTGAGAAAAGGTTTTAAATGGTTCCAAATCTCGTTACCTCTGATCCAGCCTGTGTGAATCTGAAAATGTTATCAATGAAAAGCAACACATCTTGTCCCTCTTGATCTCTGAAGTATTCTGCAACGGTCAATCCAGTCAAAGCAACACGAGCTCTTGCACCTGGGGGCTCATTCATTTGACCATACACAAGGGATACCTAGCAAAAGAATTATGAATAGATTACGAATAGATAAACACTTTCTGATGCAACATTTTCCCATGCAAAGAGAGGCAAAACCTTTCAAATCACAACCAAAAAGAAACAGCAATTTTTCTTGGCCATTTTGGGATAGCTAAAAATGCAAAGTAAAAGTTTAAATAAACTCTATACTTTGTTGTTAATTGTTTCCAATGACAGGATCCAGATAAAGCAACATATCATACCACTCTGGGTTTTAAATTGGAAATATTACTATAGCCAGCAGACAACCCAACAATCATGTAATATCCTGTGGGGGCATATGCTGGCAACTACTGTACTTAGACTACTTACAATGTAGGAATGTTGTATTGGCTAAAAAATGCACCACCTGCATCCAAATTAAAAAAGGAAAGGACCTCTTTTTGAAAAATTTGAGAAAGTTACCTTTGATCCATCTCCTTTCAGATCAATGACACCAGACTCAATCATTTCATGGTACAAATCATTTCCTTCACGAGTTCTTTCTCCAACACCAGCAAATACTGAGTAACCACCGTGTGCCTTGGCAACATTGTTGATAAGTTCCATAATCAATACAGTCTTCCCTACACCAGCACCACCAAACAGACCTTTAGATGTAATAAAAAGGGCATTATAGGCAAGTACCTCAAAAATTTTAATACTATCCACTCAAGAAAGGATCAATTTTGTAAAGCAAAGGATACAGTTCTTTTTACGGAAAAGCAACTTGGCACTCTCAATAATAGATGTCACTGATTCAACGCAAATGATCACCATAATGTTTTCCTCTCTCTGTTTATTTTGATGTGATTCTGTGATTATCAGAAAGTCATTTTCACTGAAATTTGTGAATAGTAGATATTTTTGCACCACAGGCATAGTTTTACGCACAGCAGAAGTTGGGTGCATAAAGAATGGCATGTGTTGCATAAAGGATTCAAGTTACCGTTCAACAGAAGCTATGCAACTGTTCTTTTCTAGAACACAATATCATATTTGTAACCAATGACAGGATCCAGATACAACAACTCATGATATTGCACTGGGTTTTAAATTGGAAAGTTTTTATAGCCAACAGACAACCCAACAATCATTCAATATCCTGTGGGGGCATGTGCTGGCAACCCTGAATTACAATGTCAAGAAATGCTACCTATTCTTGCTAATTTTTGTTCCCTGGAACCCATAGACTTTTTAGCTATTCTGAAAAGAATCAGAATCGAACAATATTTTGCTACATTTTGTAGAATTTTTCGAATGTGCACAATAGTGATAGAAGCTCCAATGGCACTAGATTGAATTTCACTAATAAAAATGTCTAAAAATAACGCCTGATCAGGCTCTTTTGTAGAATAGCTATGAGGTCTTTTGTTTCTATACATTATCAATCTTTTTGGCTAAATGTTTGCTGAAAATTCTTGTATTGAAGCATTCAGTGGCAATGTTTGCTTGAAATTTTGTCAATTTTCTAACCCATTTCAAGCAAAAAAATTTGATCCATAAGCTGCAAAAAACCAAATTGTTTCAAATTTTTCAAAAAGAGACTGAAAGTTTTTGGTCCTAACTTTTATGTCTGGAGTATTTGGGTGCTAACGAAAAGTGCAACATGAAAAGCTGTGAAAGGCCAAATATTCATACCAATTTTGCCACCCTTGGCATATGGAGCCAACAAATCCACAACTTTGATACCAGTTTCCAAGATTTCTTGGTTGACATTCATTTCAACAAATTCTGGTGCTTCTGCGTGGATTGGTGCTCGTTTGTCAGTGGGAATTGGACCCCTCTCGTCAATAGGTTCTCCAATGACGTTGATAATTCTGCCTAGCGTCTCTGGGCCAACAGGAATCCTGATAGGTCCATCTGTGTCTACGACTTTCTGGCCACGAATAAGTCCCTCTGTACCATCCATAGCAATGGTTCGGACAACATTTTCACCTAAGAAAGGAAAAACATTGTGAGACAGACTGAAGACTAACCCCAGCAGCGAACTATTATTGCAATGATTATAAATGTTTTAAAATGGCTCATTGGACAATTTACGGCTTGGTTAATTCATGTAGGCCTG
>REGL01000240.1:237420-297075 GCA_004194395.1 Aurelia aurita complex sp. Pacific
GGGGGGGGGTGGCCTCGTACGCTTATGCTGAAACGAATTGGAAACAGGGCTAAATTTTCTCCTCTTTCCTTGCCAGAAACTGCGCTGGATTGCTGCGAAGGAGACTACCGGAAGCCTCATTCCCACTCCTTCTTCTCAAAATCAAATCAAATTCAAAGCATTGGCGGAATGGCGGAAGCTGCGGCAAGATTGAAGCAACAGAGGAAAATTACTAAAAATATCGGAATGACGAAGTTACCTTGTCCAGAGAAGTCTCACAATCAACAGAATTTATGAAGAAAAATTATCAACAAAAGAATTGTGGTAATACCAGGAATGAATTGAATATTTGCTTTGAATTGATTGCATAGACCAAGAATTAGCCTAGGCCAACAAATTTGTTTGGTTATTTTGTCATACGACCATAGTTAATAGAAAATACGACACAACGACAAAAACAGACGACACTACATTAGATGTGACACCACAAGAGGCTGATGAAGAAATAATTGCTTGTCTCGTGAAAATTTTTACAGATATCTGAAGAAGAAATGAAACTAACAATTCACCATACAACTGAACTAGCTTCTTAACTCTAGACACCACACAAGGAAATTGAGTGAAATGATGATACCACTAAACTGCTTTGTGGGTAAATGCTCTTATTCTCCTCTCATCAAGATGTGGTATACCTCAAGATGTCTTTGTTCAAAATAAACTAATCTATGTACATTTGGTTTTCTTGAAACATGATGAAAGGATGCCTAACTTTTTGTCTTCGTTAATGCCATCTGTATAACCATGTTTATACAGAAACATTTTATTGTCGTAACTTTACACAGGTAACATCCATTTTGAAAATTAGAACTGGATATCAAGATTCTCCAGCCATTCCATAATGCTGCTCAAACTGCCTAGGAATGGATTCAAGTACATTCTTGTAGGATGCGCCATCTCATCAGTTTTTTGGATGCTTGGCATATTGTCCTACTTGCGTCATACTAAGCCCCACAATTTTCAGAAGAGAAGCAATCTAATAGAGAACAAATCACCAGAAACTCATGAGAGCCCTCTGTTGAAAGAAGAGTCAATTGGAGTTATAAGAAATGATGATGACATAAGGACAAGAGATGAGGGTTATGCAAAATATGCTTTCAACATTTTGGTCAGTGACAGGATTGGACTTCAAAGGAACCTTCCTGATACAAGGCATGAAGTGTAAGAGCANGATGCGCCATCTCATCAGTTTTTTGGATGCTTGGCATATTGTCCTACTTGCGTCATACTAAGCCCCACAATTTTCAGAAGAGAAGCAATCTAATAGAGAACAAATCACCAGAAACTCATGAGAGCCCTCTGTTGAAAGAAGAGTCAATTGGAGTTATAAGAAATGATGATGACATAAGGACAAGAGATGAGGGTTATGCAAAATATGCTTTCAACATTTTGGTCAGTGACAGGATTGGACTTCAAAGGAACCTTCCTGATACAAGGCATGAAGTGTAAGAGCATTAGAGTTTAATAATTTTACAACATATATGTGGAGGGGTTTTCTGGGACAACGGGATTGTCCATTTTTGGATTTCAGAATTTGGGATTCTTTTATAAAACTATGGATCTAGGATTTCCAGAAAACATGCATGGGATCTTCTCATTTTTGCAATTTTGGTGCTTGTGGGAATCAAGGGTATACACCCTTCTTCATACCCTTCCAGTACAAGCCTTGCACAATTAACATGGTTTTCCTGCCCATAGAAACATGTAAAATCATTTATATGGCTCAAAAGTTTTTGAACAAGGTTTCTTGCCATATTAATGCGTGCAAGGCCAGTACTGGAAAACATTTCAAGCTCTCATATTTCAAGCACTGTTTTTGATCTTCAAAGACATGTGATGAAATGCCTCTTGACTGTAATCGTCTATTTACAAACATTTCAATCAATCTTAGTGATATTATCTAGATCACAAAGCATGGCTGCATTATCTATCAAGCATGGTTAAGCTCCATACAGCAAATAGTGATTAGTATCATTTTCTAGTGAGTAAGTTTGATTTTTGTTGAGCATTGCTATGCCTGTGACAAGCGCATCAAATTTATCTGCATGAACAAACTCATTCTATGAGCTGCACAATTTTTGTGGCTTCTCACAAATTTGTATCAACAGGTGACCAGNGATGCGCCATCTCATCAGTTTTTTGGATGCTTGGCATATTGTCCTACTTGCGTCATACTAAGCCCCACAATTTTCAGAAGAGAAGCAATCTAATAGAGAACAAATCACCAGAAACTCATGAGAGCCCTCTGTTGAAAGAAGAGTCAATTGGAGTTATAAGAAATGATGATGACATAAGGACAAGAGATGAGGGTTATGCCAAATATGCTTTCAACATTTTGGTCAGTGACAGGATTGGACTTCATAGGAACCTTCCTGATACAAGGCATGAAGTGTAAGAGCATTAAAGTTTAATAATTTTATAAGGTATATGTGGAGGGCTTTTCTGGGACAACGGGATTGTCCATTTTTGGATTTCAGAATTTGAGATTTTAAATTGATAAAACTATGGATCTATGATTTCCAGAAAACATGCATGGGATCTTCTCATTTTTGCAATTTTGGTGCTTGTGGGAATCCAGGGTAAACACCCTTCTTCATACCCTTCCAGTGCAAGCCTTGCACAATTAACATGGTTTTCCTTCCCATAGAAAATTGTGAAATCTTTTTATATGGCTCAAAAGTTTTTCAACAAGGTTTCTTGCTATATTATTTGTGCAAGGCCAATACTGGACAACATTTCAAGCTCGCATATTTCAAGCACTGTTTTTGATCTTCAAAAACATGCGATGAAATGCCTCTTAACTGTAATCGTCTATTTACAAACATTTCAATCAATCTTAGTGATATTATCTAGATCACAAAGCATGGCTGCATTATCTATCAGCATGGTTAAGCTCCATACAGCAAATAGTGATTAGTATCATTTTCTAGTGAGTAAGTTTGATTTTTGTTGAGCATTGATATGCCTGTGGCAAGCTCATCAAATTTATCTGCATAAACAAACTGATTCTATGAGCTGCACAATTTTGTGGGTTCTCACAAATTTGTATCAACGGGTGACCAGCATCCAGAGAACTTGNGCCTCTTAACTGTAATCGTCTATTTACAAACATTTCAATCAATCTTAGTGATATTATCTAGATCACAAAGCATGGCTGCATTATCTATCAGCATGGTTAAGCTCCATACAGCAAATAGTGATTAGTATCATTTTCTAGTGAGTAAGTTTGATTTTTGTTGAGCATTGATATGCCTGTGGCAAGCTCATCAAATTTATCTGCATAAACAAACTGATTCTATGAGCTGCACAATTTTGTGGGTTCTCACAAATTTGTATCAACGGGTGACCAGCATCCAGAGAACTTGTTACTGTGCTCAGATTTCTATTGTAAAGGTGTCCCTTATCTCTGAATGACATGGCTCAGCTGAATGGCCTATTGACAGGTGTCCCTCAATGACCAAACATTTTAGTTGAAGAATCAGCACAATTGCACGTGGTTTGGGATTCTTTATATGAATAATTTAGCTGTTACAAAGTAAGGTTTGAAGCAAAAGATTTAGCCTGCCAAAAGGTGAACTTTGTTGAGTTATGGAATTCTGCTTTTGAGACACCAACTATCCGAGGAACAGTTTAATAGAGAATGTTCTGTGGTTACGGGGCCCTCACTCTCTTCAAAATCAAATGAAAATCGTCCCACTTTGTCAAAAGACCCCACACTTTCTTCAAAAGATGGGAAGAAAATGTTTCTGCTCCATACTCAAGGGTGCGCATATTTCAAGATTTTTCAAATTAGATCAAACAGCAAAATTAGCTAAGGTTTATTTCACCCATTTCAAGTCACGTGACCATACTCTTGAGAAGTTGTAATATTATGCTTGACCTTTTGCATTCATGGCACAAGTTTTCATGGCACGAAATATGCTGACAAATTCATAAGATGTTTTTATCAAGAGATTCATCACTTGACCTGCAATGGATGCAAAGAAACGTTAGCCAATTTTGTCTATTCTTTTCCTTGCACCCCTGAGACAAGAAGGTTTTAATCTGAATAATGTTTTCTCTATCATGCTGTACAGATGTAAAATGAGGAGAAACACGGTGACCAGAGATCTTCCAAAAGCAAGCATCATTATTTGCTACCACAATGAGGCAAGATCAACATTGATGAGAACAGTCTACAGTGTGGTTGACAGGACGCCAGCTGCATTGTTGCATGAAATTATTCTGCTGGATGATTTCAGTGACCCAGGTTGGCTAATTATATTTTAAATTCCACTAGGTACATACAATTCAAAATATTAACAATACATAAACAAAACTAGACTACTGTACGAGGATATGAGACATGTTACAGAGAAATTAATGCAGGAAATTAATACAATCTACGAATACTAGTTTTGCAAAATTCACTCAAGTTCTCATCGAAATCCATGAAGTTATGTTTGAATTTTCCCTGAAATTACTTAATTTTGGTCAAAGAATTATTCCCAGAGCTTTACTCATCAATTATTTTATCTTCATTTTATTCTAGATCGTGGTCACAATACACTAGAAAACTACTTCAAAATAAAAATTCCTAAAGTAAAGATGTACAAAGCAAAGAACAGGAATGGCCTCATTAGAGGCAGGATGAATGCTGCAAAGAGAGCTTCTGGGGAGGTATGTCTTCAGTGCACAAAATCCTTTGTTGAGCTTTTATTTTTCGGTCAATAACACTTTCAAGCACACCATTGTCAAGAAGAGTAGAGCAGCGGTCCAATCTTTTCAGCTGTTATTTTGTCTGAAGGTTTTAAGTTTTTCACAGAAGATAAAGAGATGTTTCAGATCAACTGACAGTGCTGAAGATGACGATGTTGGGGAGTTTTATCCGTGATCCTTTGCGTCCCATTGTAAATCGCTCAATCAATCCATAAGGATACGGGAAGAAAAATCTAGGGGGCTACCCGACAGAGTCCATTGTTTACCAACAATTTTGCCCCACTGAGGGCAGATTTTTGCATGGTTGGGGCTGATTTTCGAAAAAATTGCAACCTTGGAGGGGGAGCTACCGTCCCCCGGCTCTCTGGCTCACATGCTTATGAGTCATTTCATATAAGCAATTCCTAAAAGCAAGTCATTCCTAATAAGAAAAATTTTCCCTCCAACAGGAACGCCGCAGAGGGGGCACAAGGGGGCGACAGCCCCTCCTGCCCTTTCAAAAATGGACTAGATCTGCCATTTTCCTATTGTTTTGCCCTCAAATGTGCAATTTTGCCCCACTAATTATATGCCCCATCTGGCGTCCCTGCCCTCCAACATTCTCGAAATAGCACACAAAGCCTCTTCTTTCCGAATTTTGTGTCCGAAATTTGCCGTCCGAAAGTTGTTAATATGATGTTAGATTGATGCACAGTTTGCTGTGATCAGTATCAGATGAAAAGTATGAGGCTAATGGCTCTATCATTTCAACGGTTTCCTCGAATTTTCTACGATTCATGGCTTTTGAACTGTCACATTTCAGGTACTGGTTTTTCTCGATAGCCATTGTGAAGTGAATGAGGGTTGGCTGCCCCCACTTCTAACAAGAATATCAGAGGACAACACAAGGGTATTATGCCCCATGATTGATATTATAAATGCAGATACATTTGAATACACATCATCACCGATGGTAAAAGGTGGTTTTAATTGGGGGCTTCATTTCTCATGGGAACAATTATCGGAAGAAGATCTGCATCATCCAAAGTCATTTGCAACTGCTTTCAGGTACATTTGAAGATTACTTCATTTTTACAAACCTAGCACTGATGTGTTCGGGACTTGTTCGTGAAAGCTTAATTGAAATGAAATCTGCATGATTTTCTCGGGTCCAGTGGTCACTCAATAATGAGTTCTCCCATGAAAGAAACAGGCGTGCACAATGTTCAAACCTGCCCTGGAGCGGTAGAAATTCTTTGAAAACCTGCCTGCATATCAATTTTGTACATCTAGGGTAGAAAAGACTATTACCAGAACCAGTAATAATGCAGGTATCAAACAGTAAGTTTTTACACGTGTGGCAACGAAACGATTAACGATATTCAACAGCAGAACATGAGCAATTTCTACCATTTTTTGCTATTATTCATCACCTTACTGCAATTACATTTCATTAAAAACGATTTTAGAAAAACTGCCTGCAAAATATAGCTGTGGAAAAGCTGCCTGGGAACTTTGTTCCCACGTTCCCATCTTTATGCACGCCTGAAAAGAAATCTCTTTTTTTACAGTCAATTTAATATCATGCACAAGGCCAAAGAAAGTATCGTTTAAACTTTGTTGTTTTTCCTGATGTTTTTCGGCTTGCTGTTTTGGTATCAAAAATTCTTGAAAAACCTTGGGGTCAAAGACGCTAAAAGGAATGGTAGAGTCTCAATCATCTAAAACCTTAGCTCGTAAGAAACGAAATTTTCTCTACTTTAGCTTGGGAATTCAGCTAGATTTGTTTCCATTTTTTTTTTACAAACGATTCGCAAGTACTATCGTAGTTACTGAGTTTCTAATCAAATCATTGGTAGATCATTGTTTTGAATGGGCTCCATCGCCAAACTGTAAACAATTCTGTAAACACCATCATTTTAGGCACGTGTTCATTGTTCATCGATTGTTTTCTGCTGTTTGTTTGGTTGCTTCACCCAAGCCATCAAAATGTGACCGTGTACAATCCACTTATATCGGAGAAGGGGTAAAAGATACGAATGTTTGGTTTGTTCCTCTGTGAAGCGCAAAGATTTATCTTCAAGACAACGCTTTCATTTTGAGAAAAAGATGAAAAGCCTGTGTGATATTACCTTTCAAAAAACTACAAAATCATCGTTTCTAACGAAATTTAGAGACAGAGCCCCTTTAATGCATTATTTAGGACGCTGTTTGATCAAAATACTTCTGAAAATTGCTTAGAAATCTACAGGGCTAAGAACTGTTTCTTACCCTTTTGATAAAAAGCGTTGATCAAGGCCTCGCTTGCTTTGCAGATCTCCGACTATGGCTGGTGGTTTATTTGCAATAAACAGGAAATATTTCTTCAAACTTGGAGGTTATGATGAAGGAATGGATATATGGGGTGGTGAAAATTTAGAAATATCATTTAGGGTGAGTATCAAAAGACTTGAAAGCCGNAAAAATTGCTTAGAAATCTACAGGGCTAAGAACTGTTTCTTACCCTTTTGATAAAAAGCGTTGATCAAGGCCTCGCTTGCTTTGCAGATCTCCGACTATGGCTGGTGGTTTATTTGCAATAAACAGGAAATATTTCTTCAAACTTGGAGGTTATGATGAAGGAATGGATATATGGGGTGGTGAAAATTTAGAAATATCATTTAGGGTGAGTATCAAAAGACTTGAAAGCCGTTCCTCTGCTCTTTGCCTGGTTCTATTCGCTACGTCCCATTCTTAATTCTGTTAAGCCCAGGTCTAAAAAACAAGGTAGCGTGGTAGCAGCGCTACCAGGAAGGAAGCTAAAGTGCCCAGGAAGGAAAAAGGGTAAAGGAAAAAGAAACGGGAAGCAAGGGAAAGAGGAGAAAGAAATGAAGGAAGGGGTGGAAAGGGAAGTGAAACAAACAAGGAGAGTAAGGAAATGGAATAGAATTGGGCAATATATTGGGAAAGAAGAAGAAAATATGTAAGAAAAAACAAGGGTGCGTACCTTGCTACCAGGAAGGAAATTTTATTAGCCCTGATTAAGCCTTATGGTTTTATAGAATAATGATGGTGCCAAGGTGAAATGCCCTTTTTATATGAACTAGGAGGAAATAAAGGGGCAGAGGAAGCTGTTTGGTCGAATATGCATAGGCAAAAGTACGGAAAGTCAACATTTGAAGACAAAAATTCGAGCTATTAAAACGACCTAAGCGTGGACTTTCAAGGTCCATGATAGCATGGAAATATTGATGAATAAGAGACGGCGACTTTGTCATTTTGTGGAATCGTAATTTTAGTACTTTATTTCAACTGTAACAGGTTTGCATTAATTTAGATTAACGTTAATTTGTTGATTTTTGCGTTGATTTTATCTGGCGTTAATTTCGAATAATTTGGTACGAACGTTTTTGTGAATTCTGCCAAAAGGTACCCTTATTTAGAGAAAGTCTGTTGCAAAATCCACTCAAGGGCATCTCTGATCTAAATTAGATAAAGCAGTTATGTTGGGCCATTGGCTGCCAGCTAAATCATTTCAATTGCTTCAGCATGCCTTGAACTTGAATCAAAACTTCAAGCCAAGATCTCTTTCTTGTAGATATGGATGTGTGGTGGAACGTTAGAATTTCATCCTTGCTCAAGAGTTGGACATGTATTTAGAAACCGAAGGCCTTATGGGAATGCTGGAAAAGGGGACACAATGGGATTCAATTCACAAAGAGTGGCAGAAGTATGGCTGGACAAATATAAAATGCATTTTTATAATGTACGGACTGATTTGCGAGGAAAAAGTTTCGGGGATGTAACAAGTAGAAAGGAACTACGAAAAAGATTAAAATGCAAAAGTTTTAGTTGGTTTTTGGAGAAAGTTTATCCAGAGATTTACATTCCGTTGGAAAGAACAGGAGCACCTTTCAAGCACCGTGGAGATGATAAAAAGAAAGCCAAAATTTTGTACAAAGCAATGGTAGGTTTTTTTGTTATTATTATAAAAAGCTCTGTAGAATTTTCTTTCATTCAAGGTTTATATCATGAGTTTTTTTGCAAAAATCAATATGGTAAAAATTTGCAAAATGTACCGGGTGCACTACAAAAGAGTTCACATGTTTGAAAAATGGTAGACTTGCTCCAAGTCTATTATGTGGTCTATCAGCGCTAAAAGAATACAATTACCCCCTGGTGGGGCGCAATCAATGAAGATGCCCCTGCGAAGGAAAAGAGTCGTTCTTCCTTCGCAGTACCCTCTTACTTGTTTATGCCCCCGCAGGGGTAATTATATTCTTTTAGCGCTGACAGTCCATGGAATAGACTTGGAGCAATTCTAGAAAAGTCGTAGAACCAGGGGGGTTGATGTACTGAAAACAAAGGGAAATTTGACTTGTACGAAAGTCACTTGTTTGTAAAATTCCAGAAAAGGCCTAAAAATTGATCAAATCGTTAAGAAACTTGTCACAGCAAACAATACAGAAGTACAATTGTTCACGCAAACTTTTTGGTGCACCCACTAGGAAATTCATCTTTGTAAAAACACATTTCCATTTAGCGTTCGGCTACAACAGGCCAAGCATGGTGGTTAGACACCGCAGTTGTGATTTGTTCTTTTGCGGAGGAAAGCATTATTTACTACTGCGGAGGAGCTATATCGCTACCTCCTACACAGAAATAAATGCATTTTCCTCCGCAGCAGCATGTATGCTGAAACATAACTGCGGTGTCTAACAGCCCATGGGCTACGTATCGAGATCGTTTTGGCTGTTTAGTGCGATAAGACTATTTACTTATTGATCAGTATTCTGTTTTCATTTTAGCTTCGAAATCGAGGTAAAGGAGTGTGTTTAGATTCTGCTGGTTCAGCATATGACAAAAAGATGAACATCATCCTTAGGTCATGTGATATTGTAAATGTTCAGGTTAGAAGCCTAATTCTCTTTTTAAAGATTCCCTATATTAGAATTTTCTACTCTTCTTAACCTTTTAGTACCTTATTGAAGTTTCGAAATCGAGGCAGTACATGAATCCCGCCATCCCCATTGTTTAATCGTTAATGTTTAATTTCCCGCGGGTTTCCCATAGCATTGTATAATACGATGCAAGTACGCATTTTTGTCACCACAGCAACTGCTATAGGCCTACGAGATTAAGAATAAACATGAGTGACATAACAGTAACATAGTGCGTTTGACTAAATGATACGAGTCAAAATTAGAAGCCATCAGGTAACGAAACTCATACTAACCGGTTTGATTGCTGTGCAGGAAAATATTTAGTCCTTGGTCTTATGCACAGTCCTCGCAAGCTTGGTCTGTACTTTCAAGACCTCCGGCTTTATGTTTTACTGTACAGCATAAACCGGTTAGTATGCGCATAGGCCGGTTCTTTAATTGATTTACCGCTCAGCGTATTTTGGATTTTTGTTGCTTTTTTAGCTCCTCTAGCCATAGCACTTTTTGTATGCATAGCACCATAGCACGTTTTGTATGGTGAGCGTTTCTATTGACACTTTGTTTGTTTGTTTGTTTGTTTGTTTGTTTGTTTGTTTGTTTGTTTGTTTGTTTGTCATCTTACTTTGATTCAATCTCATTTTAGCTTCTAAATAGAAACTAATCTAAATCGACTATTTAAATAAACTACTGGCAATAATTGATATACATATTTAGGTCGTTAGCTACAAACACTACAGCTGCAAGTTGGCCCATCCCATTGTTAAATTCAGCACAAATTCAAAACATCGGGGGAAATGACAAAGGATCCATCTGAAAGTCCAAAAAGGAAATTCTCTTCACTTCCCTGTTCACTTTTATGGCCCATCATGTTGTTTTTTCTTCCAAACATTTATGCTTGTCTTAGTTCTTGTCATTGCCCATGATAGACCAAAATGAACCAAGGAAATTCTTAATTGAAATCAGGCTTTACTGAGTAAAGTTAATTGCTTTTGAATTTTGCCATCTTTTGCTTAAAAGTTTACCATCTAAGTATCTTCTCGCCTTGGTGTACGTGTGATGGGGTTCATTTTAAAAGTTATAGCTCGTTCCCTGAGATTGTTTTGTGCCAGTTAGTCGGTAGGGATTGTAATTCTTCTATTCAAATGCGAAAAAGTGATATTTGCGTTGAATAAAGTGTACCATTCGCTTTCATTGACTTGAAAGATTCAATGATAGATTAGATGATTGGCAGTCTGCAAAATTTCGGGTGTCACCAGCTTTACCAAGTGAAATTTCCAGGGCCTAACTTTTAACTTTTGTTATTGATATGATTATCTTTTAGTATTGGACATTCAACAAGGCCAAAGAGCTCAAAACGGAGGGTATATTATGCTTGGATGTAGTACATTCTGGAAGATCAACAAAATTAAAATCGATGAAATGTCATGGCGAAGGTTCAGGCCAAGAATGGAGTTTTTCAGAGGTAAGAAAATTGTTTTCGATGTATATAAATTCTCCTAAGATGTACAATTTACCAACAAACAACAACATTACGAGACGATAGCACGAGGAGCATGAAAATAAATTGCAACTTATGTCATTTAGGTGGAGGCATGTGTCTCTTGTAATTTGGATTCTCATGCCTCGTGAATAAGATTCGCATCATATAGACACCCTTACAATGAGACAAGAATGTTATGGACTGCGAGATTGCTATGATAATGCTCGAGTGAAAGAAGATGGTCAGTTTTGTTCACTTAGAGATACGCTGTTATTCACAGCCCTGAATTTTTCTTCAAGTTTCAATTTTCCTCGCTTTATTTAAAGTTTTGGATTCGGTTGTTGTTTTAAAAAGTACTCCTGCTGTACAACAATGCCGTTAGGCATATTGGTATACTGCGGGCCACGGCTGGAAATAATATTTTGCTTTCTGGGACCATAGATGAGCAAGTGAAAATCAACGAACTTTCTTCTTTGCAAGAACTTGGTTTTTTGCAACCGATTGCTCCACTTGTTTGCTAGGTACAGATGAAACAAAAACTTTTACCACCATATGTACACAAAGTGAAAAAGACCAAATTCTTCCAAACAATTTTGATTGCATAAAATGACGAGGTAAAGGAAAAAGGCTTTCCAAGCAGTCCTTTGAATATGTCACATAAACTGATTGCACATTTAGTTGAACTGAGAGATGAAAAAGAATAAACTGCTATTTTGCCAATGAAACTGAATCATTAAACGATTTCACATTTCAAATTTCACACATTTCAAATTTCACAAATTTCAAATTTCGCATCTCATTTCTTCTTTCAGTTTTCTTATTTCACCGCTTCACTTTTCTTTTTGCCATTTGACAAAATTTCTGGGACCATTAGTGCTATGGTGATGTAGTGCTGTGGTCCGCTGGGCACAGTTAGCTCTTGTTTTCTATCCTGGTACAACCACACCTGATACAACCACATTTGGTACAACCGCAGCACATGTAGTACAGTAAATCCCCGCGTGTAAGAACCTACTTTTTTAACAGCCAGGCTGAAATAGGTTCTTATTTTAAAGACCAATGTCAAGGTATAAAGGTTCATATTTGAAGAGTGCCAAACGTTGGCCGTTTTAGAGTCTTCACTGAAGATGTCCAGTCCTTCTATTTGTTTTGGCAAAGTAGTTATGTACCTATAATACCCAATTCTAAGATTGCAAACAGCAGGGGAGGAGATTCAAACTTTAACAGCCAACTTAACTGGGACAAGAATGAACTTAATAACGACAATTTAAAATCAACTTTGCAATAAGAACATATTTTTCATCAAACTGAAACAGGTTCTTAATTACAAGGTGCATAATGTAGGAAAAACAGCCTCTAGGATCTTATTTTTGTAGGTTCTTATAAATGTGGGGATTCACTGTTCGATTATATCTGGTCAAACCTAGAGCAAGCCAGCAAAGTTTGCCTGAAACATTTTTCACGAGAGCGGGAAATTTGAACATCTCTGTGAGACCAAAATTTTCATGAAATGAGAGAAGCTTTCAAATTATACTAACGAAAACATTACTATACTCCTGTAAATCGACTAATGGTGTAGTAAAGTCCCGCCTGAAACCCACCCTTTGACTTAAGCCTATTGTTCTCCCAAGTTACTCAGTTATTTTCCTGCTGTTCTTGCAAACATTCAGGGTCTTGAATTTTTCATAAAGTGGTTTCTGAAAGACAGGACTTTACTGCATCTTACTTGAGTTACTTCCTCATTATAGAATTCGAAACGGCTATATAATCCTGCAACTGGGATGTGCCTGGCTTCTGCAGCAGACTCTAATGTAGCAATGTTAAGAATTTGTGGTGCTGGCAAAGACCAACAGTGGGAATTTATTGAAGCTGATAGGTAATGACAACTTGTATTACGTATTTTTTTGCATTTTCTATGCATTATTATTCAAATTAACGGGGATACGATAAAACGGTTTGAAATGTTTTTCAGTTCGGTGAAAATATCAATTTTTGTACCACATAATCCATTGGATTGGACTGTATAATGTCTCTTTCGCTTCCCACCCTGACCATCTGCTCGGGCGGCCCGGTGATCAACAAAAATTTCTTGCACAAATGCTCGGGGGTGGGAAAAATTTTTTGGCGACGCCGGGGCCGGGCACTGAGAAAATGCACATTCCTAGCAACTCTATAAGCAAAAGCTCCCGGTATTGTCAAATGCCCCGGGGACCGGGGAAAAATTGGCAGTCAAATGCCCGGGGGCCGGAGATGTTTGATGAGCAGATAACCCGGGGTGTCCCAGGGGATGGTCAGGGTAGGAATTTGACAATACATAAGAGGGTGATAGAAAATATATAATGTATGCGTAGATAGTTTAGCGCATGTTTACTTTTATATTGGCAAGATTTTTGTTTAAAGTTCTTTCCATTTATTTATAATCCTCGTAACTTCATTGGTTAATGTGTAGCTTCATATATTCGCTGCATAACTGTGAAAGAAATGTGAGGAAGACTAATATCGAAAACGACAAATCACTATGAGAGATTTGAAGAACAAGTCAAGTTGAAATTTAGCAATGTGTAGAGTGGTGTCGCCAATTATGAACTGCTGAATTAGATCTCTCCATCATCAACTAATGGAGAAAAACATTAAAATCAGTATGAATAGTTCATGTAAAAGCTGTTAGAAGATTTTCGAGATGGGGGTAAAAGATGGGGGTATATACTTCTTCTTTCGATATGTGCTCATATTTGCTCTTAATAAACGATTTCTGGAATGCACAACAAGTGAGCTAGCTACTTGGGCTTCAGAGAAACTTTTGCGGCTTTGTTTGTTTCGAATTACTCGTTGAGAGAATTTGCTTTGTCTGCGATCGCTAATCGCTTTGAATCGCTGTGTCAATACATTGTCTTACAAAATCTGTCCTCGTTTCACTATCCCTACTATTCCGTAATACTTTTGTTCCTTTCTGTCTGAAGAGTAATTTCGTTCTGGAGCAATGTAGACACTCTTGAACCGTAACAACTTTGTAGCGGATCAAAACTGTACCCGTACAATGTAAACACAGGTGGCGAAGAATGGTTCTGTAATGAATAGCTTTCAATTTGATAAAATCTAATCTTACTTGCCAGTTAACTGTGGACTGTGTTGTTGCGGTTGTATAAGCAATTTCTCATACAACCACAACAACACAACACAAACATTGGCCTAAATGAACAGCAAATGGAAGCTCAATTGCAGCAAACACGAGAGAAACGAGACACAGTTAACTGGCAAATAAGATTAGATTTTATTAAATTCAAAGCTATTTATTACCGAACCATTCTCCACCATCTGTTGTGGTGTAAACGTGGTTTTATACTTATTCGAAAATTGTAGCATTTAGAAAATTGGTCCGTATTTATCCGAGACGCACCTTTAAGCGTTTTCGCATTTAGTTGTATAGTAAAATTGTTATCAAAAGGGATAGTTATAGTATAGGACAATTCATAAATTTATATGCGAATTAAATATATTTCAAATTGTAACGCAAGCTAATGGTTGAATTTCTTTTTGTGTCTTCCTCCAAACCAAAACAAACAAATAATCAAGCGTAAAGCTCCTAGCGGTGAATACAATTTATCGATGTTCCATCTCAAAGTCCTTTGAAATAGGCCAAAAATCCTTGATAAAAGTCGCTGAACAAATATCCAAGGAACGGTTCGTACCGTATTACTGATTCATTAATTTGGGTCAGCAAATTCGATGAAGGATTTTCGCCTGATTGATCGATGAATATGTGGTTATACCTTCCACTTTCTGCCATGTTAGGTCTTCGCCTGTAGGGGGCCTCCGTCCAGTTGTTTTGGAGGTCCAGGGATAAAACTGTGAAATGGGACCCCCCTGCGAGCGAAGCGGGACAATAGATAAAGTTGTGATCTTACTTTATGCGGCTCTCTAGACCCCGATGCCCTTGGGGAGATTTTCTCCCTGCCCCCTCTCGGAGGCCCTAGTTGGGGAGCCTTGTCCCTATTGCTGGACAAAACAAAGTCTTCTTTCGATAACGGGCATGTTATCCACCATTTTCTTGATTTTTTTGCCCTCTTTCTATCCATCGTGACCCTTGAAGTCAACCCTCTAAATCGCTGCCGTGGTTGTTGAAACCAGGGAGCGCCGGTCGAAACCAGTGGTTGAAACGTTGAAACTCAACACTAGACTCATTCCATAAGTCCCTACCAACCTTCGCTTGTTGTCGTTGTCGTTGTTGTTGCTATCGCTTCATTTTAGTCTGTTGTGTGTAGCGACATGTCTGTTTGGAAAGCGAAACAAGAGACTTTGGAAATGAGTCAGACTCAACACATGTTCAGTACCGAAATGGTACACAAATATAAAGGAAGGGAATGAACAAACGATTTCGTTCCTTTCTCTCTTTCGTTGTTTCCTTCACAGAAATATATGAGTGTTTCTTTCATTTATAAGCCACAGCTCTCCTCTTTCGAAGCACACCGGAGCTAACTAGACTTGTGACTTTTCGTCCCATATTTCCCTGTGTTCTTTGATTTACTGATTATCACTTCCTAATATTGAGCAAGTGATATCAGCAAATCAAAGAACGCGGGGAAACAAGGGACGAAAAGTCATAAGTCTACTGTCTAACTAAACATGGAAGTAAAAACAACGCGTTCTTCCTGTGGACAGAGAGGGAAAAAGAACACAACAATCTTAAATATATTCTAAAAAATATCAAATACGACAAACACTGATCTTACTAACAATTTACGTAGCTCCTTTCAATATTATTCAATATTTCACTGCATTACCAACCGAATCGAAGCTATGAAATGATGTTCTTTTGTGAATTCAATTACTCTCCTCCGCAAGGTTTCTTTGTCTTTCTTTATTAGTTCCGTAGTTCCGTGGTCTGTAATTTTTTCAAAAGAAACCTCGCGGACGAGAGTAGAAATTCAACTCTGTTCTATAAATATTGTCTTTGCATATGAAATAAGTACATAGTTTTTTTCAGAAGTGCATTAGTTCAAATACGAGTTTCATCCTGGAGAGCAGAATACCCGGGGTGGGCATTTAACTGTCCAGTCATGCGGGAATGTGCGCCAGTTTTGGGGTAGCTTCTCGCACGAAAATCCGGGAATGGGATGCACTTTTTGAGAAATTTTGTAGGACCAGTCAGGGTCAATTTCTACAAGAAATTCTGGGCATGTGCAAATGTAGGTTAAAGTACACTTTTACGATTGTTTCATAGTGAAAGCATTAGTCGGAAATCTCGCCTATTTTCTGGGATTGGGTCTCGAAATCTTGCCTAAATCCTGGGAATGAGTCATAACGAAAATTCTTGCAGCGCACACCCCCATATGATTCCGCAATGAAGTGCCCCCAGGGGGTAACAACAGGCCTTAGAATTTAGAAGTGTTTACAGCATAGCGTACAGAAGTATGGCTTTCTCTCCAAACACTCACTTAACCGTGTTTGTGAAAATACTTAACACATGTGAATCCAAAGATATCCCTCCTGGCCCTAGCAGGAAGCAAAGGTCCTCTGCCTTTTTATCACCACACTGTTTCGTTTTAATATCACCTTTGACATACAATACAGGCTTTTTACATGCTAGATATCCACGAGATTTACAAAAAGCTTTCATGCCGTGAAAGATGGCAAAATTAAATGTTAAACTCTGTGTACTTTCATTTGGAGCCCAGCCCAATGCGTTCTGTCTTACAAAATAAGGAGGGTTAGAGCAAACTTTTCCAATTTTTTTCAAAGCACCCTTGTTCGTTATTCTCCTGCCTTATACTGCATTCACACTGACACAGTTACACCAGCTTTATCTAAACCAGGTTAACTTTTACCCAATCAAATGCATTCCATTAGCTGGATTGGCCAATTAGTACGCCCTATTCGATCACCTGGTTTAGCTTAAGCTGGTTCAACTTGCAAGCGTGAATGGAGGTATTCTAGAGTGTGTGCCGAGACTCGGAGCAGATTGGCCTAACCAAACGTTAATATGTCACGACTTACTGTTCTGTGATGGCAGACCTAGTGTAGTGCTGCAGGAAGATTGAGTTCAGTGCGTTAGAATAATTACTTTGACGTACAAAGTCCTACGTAATGTCAACCTGAAACTTCTACTTACAAACAACTACAATCGAGATAACAAACGCTGGCAGTTTTCTGCGGTTAAAATTCAGTTTCGTTTGCAGTAAAAAGTAGCCCAAAGAAAACCAGGGGTTGGTGGGCAAATTAGCTCTATGCTTGACCAATCGTGGTACAAAGTAAGAAGATGGCGCAAAATGTTAGAATCTCGTTATCCGACCATTTCACAAATACATTCAAAGTTATTTTCAGGCTGCCCTGCAGAGAAAATATCTCCATACTTCTACGAAACATCAAGGATTTAACGAGCTTTCAAATGCTCCAGGTCCGCTTCATGCACAAAACATGTCTGGGAACTTCCAATCAGTTGAGCACCATTAAGTTCTTAAGCATGAAATCATTTGCTAAGACTAGTCTCTTGTTTATTACAGTGCTGAATGAATAGATTGTCAAAACTAGGAAATCAAAGTTTGAATCACAAATATTCCCAGCATAACAGGCAGGGGAAGCTGCTTGGCACTGCGAGAGATCAGACAGCCATATCGGATGGAGCTTGTATTGAAACTTTTACCGAAATTTTCAAAACATGTTGGCAGTTCTCATCTGAATTCACATCCTTTGGTAAAAGCCAAGCTCAAAAAATAATTCCAAGCTTAAATAATAGCAAAAGTGTTGTCGGTTTTAGAAATATGACCAGAAGCAAATTAAAGATTTTTGGAAGTCCTAAATCGTATATATTCCATACTTCTTTCTCTGCACTACAAGCTGGACGCCTACAGCCTTATGGAGAAAGCATTTTGTGGACGACATCTGCAAGAACCTCAAGATACATTGCCGCTCATTGGCTCATATCATGCCACCACACAGTGGCGGACACCTGGGGGGCGAGGGGGTGCGATCGCCCCCCCAATGTTGGCTGGAACAAAGATCTTTTGTTTGAAAACAATAGAAACAAACAATGCTTTATAACCGAAACAATAGCTTCGCCCCCCCAATATTTGGCGAAGTGTCCGCCACTGCCACCACAGTCATTGTGGAAATATTACATGAATGTAAACTTTTAACAAACACCTAGTGGACCAAAAAGAACCTTGTGTGTCTGAAAATTCGTCGTGCAGAGAATAGCATAGGGCTCAGAAGAGAATAGCAAAGGCCGATTAGAAGGTATTACAATTCTTGCATATTTAGTGCAACAGTTAACAGTTACAGTTACTTCTCAGCTCCTGAATGAAACAAACAAAATCCGCCAGGCAGATCTTTAGATTTACCCTTCTGCTTTTGTTATAAACTCATGAATTTTCTTAGAAACCACTTTTCGCATGCACAAGGCGAGAGTTTGCCCTATTTGTGTCAGGGCAACTTTTGCAGGTTCGTTCAACTGATGCTATTGCTATTGTATGATAAAAAGCTGCCCTCGTTGAATAGAGTGGAAGAAAATATATCCAGATCCGGTATCCTTTCTTTTCTTGCAAACATCGACCACAATAACAAGCCTATTGATACAAGCGTAAAAATTCTAAATTTTTCAGCAAACATGACACACAATAATGCTACCTTTCGGACAGCACTTACAGCTTTCTAGTTGCACTTCTATCTTAAAACTACCATTTAGCATTAAGCTGATACTCTGTTTATAGTTACCCAATTGAATCATGATTCCATGTTGCCGACAACTGTATCACCAACCTGCGACGGTTCTTTTGCTGTGAAAAATATAATTCTTCTATAATAGAGATAGATGAGCCCACAGAGGGATCTTCTGCTGCAGAATTCAACGACTTTGACAGAGCATAGGTTCCAAATCTTTAAAAAGGCCGGTGTAAAATTGAGTGACCTATTTCTTTGAACTGAATGACTTCAAAGAAACTTTAGCAATTTCTCTATAATTCTACCGTTGGACTTTTCTGAAAACTTTAATAGTTTCAGAATTNCTTTGACAGGGCATGAAAACCAACCCACCCGACCATGCGACCGGGCGGTAGAAGGAAATTGTCCATGCATAATATCCTGCAGGAAATTTTTTCAAAATATATCCTGTTCATTCATGCTCTGATGCACATTTGTTCGTAACAAATATAGAAAGCGTAATGTATGAATCCAAGCAAAATTAAGTGATCTGGATTGCTTCTCATTTACCAGTAATATTTGCAGTGTATAACTACAAATATGAGATCAGTAAAGAAATCAAATGAACCTAATCATAGAATTTTCTGCATTTGGGTTCGATATTTGACAAATATTATGGACATGGGGATTTTAAAAACAATCATTTGGAACCTTTTAAACTTGACTTCTTTTCAAGAAAGCTGAACGTTCTAATTCTTCTATGCTTGCAGGAAACTTAAGTATGATTTTTCTCCGGTACAGTAGCACGAAGAAAAATATTTTTTCATGCCCTGGACTTTTGTTAGATTAAGTAGGTGAGACCGATCGTTACGTTCGTTACGTTGATCATGGATATCAGCTGAATAAGAAAAACATCTACAAACATAGGGCTCAAATTTTTAAAAAGGTCAGTGTAAGATTCTATTACAGTTTCCTTTGAATTAAATGGCTTGGAAGAAACTTAGCGTTTTTTACTGTAAATCTGCCGTGGAAATTTATTCATATCTTGATTAGTTACAAAATGGCAACATTTACTAAATTTGAGGCTATGACGTCATCAAATTTCTAAATCCTAAACCAGAAAAGATACTGATTTCTGCTTTTCACCATATTGTAGGCCTTCATAAACTATGGTTTTCTTGAAATTCCTATGATTGTTCGTCCTTTGGTTTAGGATTTACGATGATCTAAATGTTTTTAATATTTTCCATCAATTTTTTCAAAAATCAATAAGTTGCCGCCATTTTCTGAAAAAAAATAAAGATATCAAAAATGTCCACGGCAGATTTACAGCAAAGTACTATTAGTTCCTTTGAAGCCATTCAATTCAAAGAAAAATGGAATAGAATTTTACACCCACCTTTTTAAAGATTTGAAAGATTTGAGCCCTATGCTAACATCTACTCCATAAAAATATACAAAAAACTCATTCTGGTAATCAACAGTGCTCTCTTGCAGCATGATTCAAACCAGACAGCCCTAAAAAGAACTAAAATTGCTAATTCTAAAATCAATTACAAGGCAAGCTACAACTGGAAAAATAATTTGTTCCTTGATCTACTTGCCGAAAAAGGAAATCTAAAGATTGGTCATGTAATCGAATTTTGGTGATTTTTAAAACAAGAGCACCTCTTTGGGAACCAAGTATGTTGCCAACTTTACTTTTTATGGAAATTCTCTTGAACGCAAACTGTCATGGCGCTGATTGGGTAAATAAGACAATCAAAAAGAACAGAATTAGGCAAGCTTTAGTTATTTCAGTTATCACAGAAATAAATTCGATGATAATGATCTGACTCCTTTCATTCGGGAAAGAATACAGGGATTCATGAATAAAAACTAACAAGCTCTTTTGTTATTGATTTATCTCAAGATCTAGCCACTCACATCCATGACAGTGTGCCTTTAAACTGAGCTATAAAAAAATTGAAAAATCAAAAGACAGTCTCATACTTACACCCAGGTGCCAGAATTAAATAACTAAGAATATCTGACAATGAAATGATTCCTCGTACAACGTCATCTTTATCCACTACAACAAGCCTATGAACCTAAAAAAACAACCAACATTAAATACTCCGCACTACGAGGATAGCATTAGGTACAAAAAGCATCCTTATTTTACGGGTTATAACCTCGTCGGCATTCAACCCATGAGCGTCATATATGCTCTGTTGAATACCGAATATGTAAAGTTAGTTTCCGGTGTTCAACCCGTTTAAATCGGACCGTTTATTTCAAAATTATAATAGTTTATCGTAAAAAGGTTCTTAAAAATGACTGGATGCTTTCAGTGAACTCTCGAAGCTATTACTGCAGAAATGATAAGAGCATGTATTATCGCCTAGAAAGAATGAAAATCAAAGCAAGAAACGATGGCTGACAAATATATATTACGCTGTAAGTAGGTTGAACTACGTTTTTCAAGGCAATGCCAGTAACATTGGGGCTTTCCATTGCATTGTGATTAAAATTACTTTTTCATTCATTCATTCATTCATTCATTCATTCATTCATCCATTCATTACTTACTTAATGTTGAGTAGGCTGGAACGATTACTAGCGATTCCTAGCTAATTTATATCTACTATGTATGCCGCATCCAGGCATAGGATCCCTAGTTAACGTCCCTTCCGAACGACGGTTAACGTCCCTTTCGAAGGATATCTCTGGCAATGATAGCTTGCCGACCTTAAAGTCAGCCCAAGGAAGAAAGGTACTTAAAACGTTGAAACTCGAATGTTGCTATAGCAGCTTCCCGAAACTATCATGAAGAAGTTGCCTCGATTTGACTACATGCATCACAAGAGGAATAACAACCAAAACAAAACGAACACATACTTTTTTCCTGACAATTCTGTCAACTATGGTATAGAAGGTTTCATCCAGTCTACATTTATGAACACCTTCAAATCCTTCTTGGCGATGTGACAATGCTTCACTAACTGTAATATCTAAATTATTGTACGTTCTTTCGGCAGCCAAATTCTAAAAGAAACAAAACAATCCAATTAAAGTCTGTCTCAAATTAGAAGCCACATGACTGTACAATCATGACTGTTTGATTGCCAAAGGAACGCCAGGATTATCTACAATCCTGGTCAAAAGAAGCTGGGACACAGGCAAATTTCAATGTTTTTTCATTATGTTTACTTAAATATCGAGGCGAAAACATACGTTTAGAACCTTTTGATCCCCCCCCCCTTTCCCCCTGATTCTTAAGTTCAGAAAGAAAGAAAGCTCAGAATCCTGATGTATTTCACTGATAAGTATGTCACATTTTATAAGGGAATCTATACGTGTGTCTAAAATTGCAGCAATTTCGCACGAACTTTCAAGATAGTGCTGAGCGAAATTAGCGAACAACGCCTATTTCGGCATAAATACCTGAGAACTCACTTCTTGTGTTGGGTATGATTATGATGGTGGTCAAATTTCACACAAAAATCTCTATGGGTTCTTGAGTTTAGCTATGAGTTAAAATTGGTAACAACCATTTTCAGACAATCCTGGCCAAAAGAAGCTGGGATATAGGCAAATTTCAGTGTTTTCATGATGTTTACTAAAATATCGAGGCGAAAACATACGTTTAGAACCTCCTGATCCACCCTTCCTCCATATTCAATGTTGAGAAGCACAGTGGGTTAGAGGCAGACATTCGAAAATTTTGAAATTCTCCAAATCACTGGTTGTTATGCAGTTTTGGAAAGCTGAATAATTGGGCTTCCGTGTGCTTTTTAAAGTTTTCATTTATCTTGTGTTATCACAGAGTTATAGATTTTTGAATCTGAGTGAATTGGCCAAAATCTTTGAAAATGCTACACCCAGCATTCTAGCGGCAAAGAATGTGGATAAACGTTTTTCGGCCAGAAAAATGGCTTGCAAATTGTCTGATCAGCATTACCAGAACGTAAATAGTCACCGTTTGTTGAAAAGCAAGATAAAAATGTTTTATCAAGTCCACTTTTACCGCAACAACAATTTTCTTCAGACATTTTGTCAGATTTGTCGTCTCATTCAGAGGGCAAAATTTGACTTCAATCGAGAATATCTCCAAAAGTACGAGGAGAAACATCAACACCAATACATTTTCTGAAAGAGAAGCTCATGATAAGTTTATTTTTGAAGCTTTCATTTTGTTTCACCTCGGAAAATTCAAATAAACAGGGGGGAAAGGCCTTTTTGGGACAATTTGGGTATCCCAAGGAAAGATATTGAGACAAGACCCATTTTTTCAGAATGCTACAAAATACTTTAATTCAGGAGCATCCACTAGGTAATATTGTGGTAATATTATGTGCATAAGAACCTTCTACATAGCTTAGGATTATATTGAGATGTAACAGCAAGGAGATTTTTGGTTAGAATTCCTAAAACTGAAATATAGGTCCCAGCCCTCTAAATGTGGAGAAATATTCGGCTTTATTCACTGTTCCAACAGAATATGTTGAAAGAGCCATCAGTCAAAATTGCAAATTTTCTTGAGCCCGAGGAGTAAAAAAAGGGATTTTCGGCTCAGAGTCTAAAATTAGAATATCGGGCCCCAGCCCCCCTAAATATGAAAATTTTAAATTTTTTGTGAACCATTTGATTTATCCTTCTCATACGTTGAAAACGAGCTACCAACTACTCCTGTGACATTTATTTCCCTGCAGATATCCACGAATGTCTGCGAAATGGCCATTTTGGCCCACTGTGAGAAGGTCAAATGGCGTTTTATTCAAGCAGCATTGAAACGAGGAGAGCGGGGGGGGGGCATGTAATCAAAGACCACAGTAGTGTAATTTTGTGACTTGTCCCAAGTACTTTGGCCAAGATTGTAGCTAGTGAAGATTTTTTGGGTCACCCGCCCGGTAGGGAGAAGAAAAGTGCGGAAAAGTCGTTAAATAAGTTGTAATATGCCAGACTTTATACTCACAATAACATCAAATCTTGCATAAACATCAACAACCCGTCCATTCTTATCAGCTATCGGTAAAGCAGATACTCCTCTTTCAGCAAATATGTTCAAAGCTTCTATCACTGATGTTTCAGGTCGAACCTAAGAGAGAAAGGTAATACCTTCAAAGATAGCGGGATTATAGGATTTAGTGAGAGCACAAGCACTGACCTAAAGTTGATGAAGTTGGTGAAGGTGACGTTGCGGTTTTCAGCGCAAAGCGCTGAGATTGCAAAAGTAAAATAGGCCTAATCGAGTCCGCGACCCCTTGTCATGACGCCCAAATGGTGGGGCTATACCTGGGATCGAACCCTGTCTGCCAGACTGTTCTGGCTGCAATGTTAGAGGATTACACCACTGCGCCACAACACCTTCAAACTGGAAAAACTATATCTGCTACTGGGAAAACTATAACTTTATGGCAGAGACCTTAACATTTTCTGAAATTCCTGTTTCCTTACTTTTGACAAAGGAAACTCATAATGAGTAGCATTAAATGGATCATCATTTTCAGGATCGAAATGGTAAGATAGATAATATTAGGCAAATAGTGAAAAGAACGTACGAGCGAAGGCACGTAACCTTTGACAAAAATTGAAAGCTCCATACATTCTAGATGGATTGAGGAAGTCGATGTGACCAATACAAGAAATAACCAGGTTTCGAAGGTCTACAAGAGTGTAAGCAAGCTAACGTCTGCAGTTTTTATGGTCATTGCTTCTAAACAAGCAGACTTTTTCAAAATCGTGTAATTCTGATAAAACTGATGATATCGAAATGCTCTCAATGGGATCATGGCAAATTGCCGATCAATTCATTTGAAAAAATGGGGTAATAACATGTTACAAGAATGATTTAAAAGTTTTGCAAAGATTCCCCGCCTAAGCTGTGGATGCAAAGAAAGCACTTACCGTTGCAATATTCCATAGGGTGCCCAGCCCTAAGTGTTCAAGAGTGTATCCCATGAAGTCAGGCATAGCTACATCATCAAACTGCAAAACAAATGCTACTTACAAAATTGTCCTTTTCAGAAAATCTACTTAATAGCTTGAATATGTTTAAATCATGAACAGATCTGCAAATCGGCGTAAGAAAGACGACCACTGTCGAATATTTCAATGCCTTTACAGATGCTAACCTATCGTAATTCGTTGGATGACCTTTCTGAATAATTCTCAAAGTGTTTTTGAACATGTTCGAACAGGGCCATAACTTTAGGGTTGTGTGGTAATTGTTTTATTTAAGCCCTAAATACGCGAGAATTACAATGCCTTCTGCTCGACTTCTGAATCAAATAAGCAAAATCTGCCAGACGGATCTTTAAATTTACCCTTCTTCTTTCGTTATAGGCACATAACTTCTCTTAAAAACCACCTTTCACGTGCACAAGGCGATAGTTTGCCCTGTTGGTTTCGGGGCAACCTTTGCCACCTTAATAATTTGAAAAAGGAAAGGCCACGATACCAGCGTCGATCGTTGGATCCAAAGATACTTGCGGTGACGAATGAATGAATAACTTTGAAGGCAGAAACACCGCAATACGAGGAAAAAACAGCAGCAAATGAGTGTGAATTTAGAGAATATATATATTACCAATATTTCGTCCTGCCATGCAGGACTTCTTCAGGGCTGTTATGTGACAGTTATATTCCAGTTTGCGACCTTGTTTGTTTTGAATTACTGGTTGAGAGAATTTTCTTTGTCTGCAATCGCTAATCGCTTTGAATTCAGGTGTCAATTAAAAGCAACTGATGCTATTGCATTATAAAATCTGCCCTTGGTTATGTGCATACTACCGAGAAAGTGTGCGATCTTTATGCAATGGTTGGTAATCCTTGCTACATAATCTCCGAATGAACTGGGAATTAAGAAGTGGATTGGTTATAATCAGTTGCACGAGCATAGCACTGATTTTCATTATTTCAAGATGGGTATCGGGATATGCCAGTCTCAGAATTTGGACTTCGTCCAAGCTTTGTACTACTTTACGACGGATTTGATTTTCTCGCATCCTCTACGCAAGAAAAAGGGCAAACATGATTGGGTACTCACATGATTGTAGACATATTTCAATATCTTTTTATGCGTCAGTATAAATAAAGCATTTCCCGTGTCAGGATCGATCACAGGCAGTCTGTGAATTTTGTTTGTAATCAGCATACGGACAGCTTCGTATAAGCTAAATGAAATAAAAACAAGGACATTCTATTATTGCGAGAAAATCAGCAAAATACTTTAAAACTATCGCAAAAGCTCTATTAAACCCCCCCCCCCCAGGGGGGGCTTATTTACTCTCGGACACCCAAGAGGGGGCTTAAAAGAGAGGGGCGCTTGTTAGAGAGGGGAGCTTACTGATAAAATCAAATGACAAAGATATATATGCTAGCTTTTTAGTTCTTTTATACAATATTTTTGCGGATTTTCAACAAAAAATTTTTAAGAGTTAGAGCATTAGTGTGTATCATTTAGACTTGTATATCTTGCATAGTTGGCTTTAATTAGCGAATCGCTATTGCTATTCGCCACCTTAAAATAAAATATCTATTAGTTATTGTATTATTTACGCTGTGGGGACGAGTTTGGAGTGGCTGTTGTCAGTCAGCTAATTGAACGAAAGAGAATTTCCTGAACAGGAATCGAATGATAAAAGCAAACATAGAATGATAGCAAGGAAATTGAAAAAAAATAGGTTATGCCACCTTTCTGTCGGTGCGATCCGTATCAAATTCGGCTTGAGGTCGCTCTGTGATAACTCTAGAAAAGAAAGACACGACAAAATTAACTTCAACGGCGGTTGCAACAATGACTTTGAATTAAAGGCACCAAAAAAATTCCAATAAATAATATAACTGATTATGACTCGCAGGGAATGTTTATGGTTTTGAAGGTGCATTTTCACTCGAGCAAACAATAAAAACTTGAAAGAAATTGAACTTTCAAAAAACAGGCTCTTTCACTAGAGAAATCTTTAATTCAATAGATTTTTTAATTTTCTCTACGAACTTTTTTGAACACATGAGCTGTAACTCTTTGCAGGAACCTGAATGGTTTCAAGCAAATCCTTGTTTGTGAATCACTCTAGCCCAAACTTTCTTGCAGGAAGGCAGCACTTTATCTGGTGGCGACAGGGCAAAGCAAAACTACCTGGCACTCAGTTCTATGCATTTAAAAATGAAGAGCTTCTCACCTCGCCACGTTTCAATTTTGTGTTCTTCTAGTTCTGACATTCTTTCCTACAAAGCGGAGACATAATGTATAGTTCTTGCAGTAAGGTTATGCATTCAGAGTAGCAAAGAACACTTTATTTGTCTTTCTATTTGCTGTACGAGTGACTTTCACTTACTACTAAGAGAACCTCTGTTCCATCTTTACATGAAAAGTATAATTACAGCTCAGAAGGTGATATAAACTATTTGCCAAGATGTGTGACGCAGTAATGGTGTATTAATATATCCACGAAACAACTTTAGGTTATTGTTTATATTCATTGTAAGAGTCCTTCATAGTGGGGACTAGATGACCATGTGTTTTTCCTGCTATGATTGGCTATGATTATTGCATCGTAGTTTCTTTTAGTACTTGCTACATGAAAAAACAACTAATTCTAGAAGAGGGAAGAAAATAATAAATTCACATGTTTAAAAACTCATGTTGATAACTTACCAATGGTGATTTGTAGTAACATCTTAGAATATTGATAAAATCAGTTATTGTGAGCATTCCTAAAGAGACCAACAATAAAACTATTAAGCATTGATATCCAACATAAAATTCATTGGGAATAGGACTTTTAGCTATTGAGAGTCTTTAGAAAATGCCGGGAATAAATGATATTTTCTGGTAATAAAGGCAGAATTTAAAACAGAAGATTAGAAGTAATTCAGAAATCTTTCTAGCATTTCGAATAAGTACACTTCGATGCCACTTTTACAGTTCCAGACTATAAACCACTACATTCTAAAGGATTTTGCGAAGATAGTTTGCTGTACAAAAAATAATCAAGACATTCAAGGAAGCAAAATGCAAGCTTCATAAGTGCAAGCAAAAATTACCATGGAGATTTTGCAACGGTTTTGAAAAAAACAAAATAAAGACAAAAGACAACTGATTTAGTAAATATATCTTGCACAACTTACCAATAAACTCGTGCCTCACAGCATCCCAAACAGGGGCTGCTCGAATACCTGAAATTAACAAATATAATAACTCAAATATGAAATATGATAGAACGGCCACTACGGATGAGAATTCCTGCTCTTCGTGCAGAATGCTCAAACCTAAACTTTGCTTTTTGGGAAGTACCATCTCCTACGCAAACAACGACTCACTGTGTCTATTTTTTAAGAAAAGCTCTGATACTCGGAGCGAGATGTGAAGAGGGACACTAACCTGCTCAGCTGGGGCTATAGGATACGGCTATGGAGCATTGAGGGGAGGGATCTTCCACCAGACTTTGAAGTACAAGGATAAAAAAGTTCCAGACTTCATGATTTTCTAGATATAACTTACTTTTAAGTGACCATTGTAAAGCGCTACAGTGTGATTAAAGATTTTGCTTGATTGATCCCTTAACATGTGACCTAGGAAAGTTATATGGAGCTAATTCCCTTGTCACGTATGATCATTTCTTACAAAATCCATAAGATATATAAGTTCTATTTTGAGAAATGAACATCTTAACACCTTTATCTAAATAACATTATCTGGGGACTTTGCTCTGATGTACAAAAACCTTCCGATGGCTGACGATTAACTCCATTAAAATCTGTTATGATCATTAATACGAAGAGACGATATTCTTTGATCTCGCAAATAAATCTTTCTCATGACAACGCATGGTGAAAGAGTGCAAACGCAGTTTGCTTTAGTACATAGTTATTGCATGTTATTACTTTACTACAGTTTCCATGGATTCCTGTCTCAGTTAGCAGAGCAGCTGAAAAATTATTTTCTGCAGACGAAGATAGCATATATAGGGAAGAAAACACCAGCTAAAACTTAGGGAGAATCAGGATTGGAGAACTGCATGGCTATGATGACGATCAGCCCTCATTTGCTGCAAATGCTCATATCCAAGGAACATCTGTCGTGTTGAGCACCGACTGCCAACCAACAGATGGCACGTGCAAGGCATGCTAGTTTAAACAGACCCCTTAAGTACTTAGCTTGTCGCTCGTTTGTCTGTTATTGTTTTGTTCATTGATGTTGGTGTGAATTGTACTTTGGTGTTTTGTCTTTCGTTGTAGTTTTATACCATAATTGAATTGTAAGTACCATAGGCAATGGGAGCAAGATGTCACTGAGTCCTCTCTCGCTACGGATGGTACATCATAATATCGATATGTCTTTTTTGTTTTATGCTGTCTTACAGAGATGAATAAAACGTAGTTGCTACTTACCATTGTGGACAAGTGCAAAGAATGCCTTCTTAACCTGAAAAACAACGATTCACTTCCAATAATCTGACATTATCAAACCTTCTATCTAAAGGCAGTCTGTCGCGCAAACCTTTTATTTAAAGGCAGTACGCGATGATTGCCTTTAAGAAATGAGAACCAAGCCCAAAGCTCTCCTTCTGGCTTCTTTCTGATATAAATTTCCAGGGTAATCCACTATAATGTAGTAGAGTAAAAACCCGTGTATAAGAACCCAGTGGATTGAGAACTCACAGGCTGAAATTGTCCAATTAGGCTACCATTTTATAAGAACCTGTTCATGGTATTCCTTGTTTAAGAACTCAGGCTGACTTGCAAATTTGTAGATTTGTATATGCAGGTTTTTACTGAATCTATTTTTTGATACAGGCATTACCATATTTCTTTGAATATTTGTCACCTAACTCTTGGCGTATACAGATGAAGTAAAATACCTAAAATATGGCAAAGTAAAGGTCTTCGATTCATGTCAGGGACTTTGAGACTTCTTTCATATTTTGCGAGATAATTCATTCCCTCCCAAGCATTTGCACAGAAAGCGTTAGATTTAAAGGTCCGCAACTATGGCAAATGTTATCACAAACAATATGGGATTCAGAATCCCTAAAGTCAGTTTAAAGCAAAGATAAAAATTGGAACGGAGAAAATTGTCCATGAAAGTTGTGTCGCATATATTCCGAACTTGGGCCTTTATAATAAATATCTTTAGATATCTGTTTTATATAGTATACTTTCGATGAATTGTAAATATTCGTTTCTTGTGTAATACCGTCAAAGCTCTATGTAGCTCTAATATTAAAGCTCTAATAAGCCCCCTCTCTTTAAAACCACCCCCCCCCCTCTCTTAGAGTGTCTGAAAATCTCTAAAAAGAGTGCTTTTACAGAGTTTTTACGGTATTCGTATAGAGACTTTTTAAGATTGAAATTAGTGAGCTAACTACCGTAGCTTTATCATATTGTAATCCAACGAGATGAAATTGATAATGATAATATTTTGGAATCAATTTTTAGGTATGACATACCCTCAGCTTAGTGTCAAACACGACGATCTTTGAACTATTTGGGATGATGTCATAACAGGCATGCAATTTCAGTAGATTTGAGTAGCCCCAAGTGTGTTTGTCATCTAGAGAAACAAGAAACAACTGAACAAGATTTAAAGTTATAGAGAATAAATGCGGACAGAGAGGAGGTCCAAAGTAGCTACTAACGAGTAGCTAATTGTAAAGTCAAATTACTGTAGATAAAGTAAACCAAAGCAAAGTAAATATGAATTAATTAAACATTTCCTTGCTACTAAATTCGAATGGGAAATTTCTTTAACCTTATAAACTCTTTGATGCGCACGATTTTCAAAGAGTGAATAGTTTGATTCGCACAGTACACTACCCGTTCTGGCTGATGGATGACGTCATCACACTCAGCAATACACAAAACAGAACGTCCTACTCATAATAGATCACTTCCTCGGTAGTATAGTGGTGAGTATCCCCGCCTGTCACGCGGGAGACCGGGGTTCAATTCCCCGCCGGGGAGGAAGCTTTTTTTCTTTTTAACCAAATGGAAACCGGACTTTACCTGTTAAATATTCGTCCAGATATTCCACACTGTCGACTTTTTCCATACCAAGATCAAGACTCTGTAAGAGAGACGAGTACAAAAATAAGCGAAGATACACAACTGCAACATAAAACGTTCGTAGTTCGTCACACAAATATTTTTGCCAAACTTACGCGGTGAAACTTATCAGTATCATGTCATAAAGGGGGGAGACTTGAGCTTGTGATCATCAATCTAACATTAACTGATACTAAACTATTCATTAGGTCAGGGTAAAAATAATTTTAAAACGGACTATGCACGAATTTTCTACAAGAAACTAAGAATCTGAGGCAGTTTCTTACAGCGATCAGATTTTGAGTTCTTAGTGTTTTACGTAGACTTGCTCCAAGTCTATTCAGTGTACCATCAGCAATAAAAGAATATAATTTCTTCTGCGGGGGCGTATGCTACTAAGGTGACGCTGCGAAGGAGAAGTGAGAACGAAACTGTTTCGTTCTCATTTTTCCTTCGCAGCGTCACCTTAGTAGCTTACGCCCCCGCAGAAGAAATTATATTCTTTTATTGCTGATGGTACACTGAATAGACTTGGAGCAAGTCTATGTTTTACGAGGCTCTTAAAAATTATCATGTTCACTGCCTGTGTCCTTATGAACATTTCAATATAAAGCTTTTTGAAACCTTTCTTATGTTGAGGCATTACTCAAGTACCTTCTGAGAACGATGATACAGGAAACATATTAAAATAAAGTAAAATTATGCTAAGGATTTTTCTTTATTATAATAAATATACTATCCCAGCACTGGAGATTCTGAACGTTTTAGCGATCTGAGATTTGAGCTTCTTACAAGCGGTTTCTTATAAAAAATACGTGCAAAATCGATGTTTTTACTTACTACAACTGGTGATTCCTTCTGAGACTTAGCTACGACGTGATTCCTTAGTCTGATTCCTTCTTACCTTTTTCGAATTTTGATACGTGCGAGATTTAAGATCTTCAACCAACATATACAGAAACACAGTAATGTCAGATACAATTACTCTCACAAAATTAAGATGTTTTCCATCTTAGTACTTCTCAACTGCAGCAAATGTTCTTTCCGTTCCGTTGCATCAGCAGAGTTTTCCCAGTATACATTAAAAAACTGATTGAAATTCAAACACTTTTGACTAAATAACCAGGCAGAATCAAGCGTAAAAACTTGCTAATAAAACAATTGAGAACTTATCAAATATTACCTTTCAGTGCATCAATTTCAATAAAAGAGAAGCGCTAATGTAAATAAAGTTTGCTCTGTTTAAGTATTCAAATTTTTGCAGTAAATCTGTCGAATTTTCGAGGGTGTAGAGGGAAAGATTTCAAAATATCGATCGACATGGCTTCATACTTACTGATCCAAGCTTTTAATGGAATCTTTCTAAGAGCAGAACAGACTACGTTTTGAAACTAAACAGAATCCTATGAGTCCAAATAGTGTCTCCCATAAAATGATCTTCTAATAATGAAAAGCGAATCAAATGTAACTTCTCGTATTTCGCTTCACGTACAACTACAAGGAAACCAATGTTTACTTTACTTAAATTTTGTGCGAAAGCAAATGGCAACTACTCATTTTAAAAACATTCAAAATAAACTTGAAAGCTCGGTCAAGCGAATGACACAGAATTTTCTTAAATCACATTGTTTTCGTAGTGCAATTTTTCAAAAAATGAATTGGCTTTTTATTGCCCATCCAGAAATAACTCGTCAGACCATTAAGATCATAATTATAAGAAAATTAAACATGGTCCTTAAAGCACTAAAATTGAGGTACTCTCTGGGATTCCTTTAATGTGAGTCCCAAAATTTTTTACACCTGACAATTTGTCGAAAATCTCGACACACTTTTTCTGTCGGGAAGATGAGATTGAATACTTCATTGTCTATATTTCCTGATATCGAAGAATCACCCAAAAGGGATGCAACTACTTGGAAGACTTCTGCAAGGAAGAAAGCATATTAAACAAACCTCGATCTCATCATCTCTGTCACAATCATTGGTTAGATGATCGCTCGTTGCTAAGCCAATCGTCTGCGGCCTACGAGTTCTATTTGACGGTGAAAGAGAAAGATCTTGGATGACCAAAGGTGGCAAACTACCATCTTGCTGTCCATCAGTAGGTGATCTTCTCCGTTTTCTTGGATAATCGTGTTGGTTCATAACGTCTTCAAGTTCAAGCGTTCCAACCAGGCTGTCATCAGTGTCCGTGAAGGACATCGCAGTTTCGGTGTTTTCGTTTTCCATGCTACAAGAAACAAGGTACAGTGTTAGGAAGAGCTAGGAAATTGATTTGGGAGCCAGAACAGTCCGGAGGGCATTGGTTTAAGTCCAGACGCAAATCACTCCAAAAAAACCTCACATTTTCTTCGCATAAATCTCAAGAAATCTTCTAAAAATCTCGAAAAATCTTGAAAATGCCAAAAATCTTGGAACATCTCAAAAATATCCAAAATCTTTGAAAAATACGAGAGATTTGCGAAATCCTAAAATGTTTGTAAGCTATCTTTCGAGCGATTTGCTCTTCGATTCGAGTCCCCATTACACCACATTACATTACAACACATCAGCGTCATTACAAGGGGATTGCGCACATGATCAGCGATTATTAAAACCATAACTTCACCTTTATTGATATTGTCCGACCTGGAAGGTGGGGGCAGTCTCACAAGTGTCACAAATAAGCATGGGATAGCATGCTAAACGTATCTTAGAAGAGTGGAATACTCTCCATCAATTATCTAAACATCCTCACTGCTCCTGTGGACGGAACTTGAGAAGTGCAGAGAGGATGAAAGGACGCAATGGATTCATCAGACCAGACCTACTTGGGCGACGTCTCCTCGCTGTCAATATCGCCTGTGTTATAATAAGTGATTCTTGGACTCTACCAAGAACGAGTCGCAAAATAAGCACTACCGTAAAAGCAACGGGTTATTACAATTGCACTGCAAAATGGCTAGAAGTGATTGTACTCATCGCGTTGAGTTTTTGTGAATTTCTTAAGAGGATGAATGCATATCACCTTGCTTCACGAAATAAATGTCTTTGAAAAAGACAACATCTTCCCTTCCTGTGGAAGTATTTCATCGTTCGTAGAATTTATATCTACAGCTGCTTCTCCAAAGTCATGGACCCCTTGGGTTTATTTAAATATCACTGACATCAATATGCAGAAAACACCTGTATATGGGTGGAAATATAGCGATAAGCTTAGCCAGAAAGTAATCATTAACGTCACGAAATGGAAGAATTAAGAAATTATTCCCAGGAAAAAACCTGCTTTAACCATCGACTGTCTGTTCTTAAATCAGATTATCACTCAGTTTAAGCTTAACGTAGTACAAATTTCTGTGCTCACATGTTTCATGTGTTGTATAAATACGCCGCATTACAATATTTATTTCAGCTAATCCGCCAAGTACCAAGTACATCATCGGAAAAATCGAGTTGTTCTTCGCTCTCCTGCATACACAATGATAACAAATCTTTCTTCAAGAAGAACGAAACCAATTGTCTTTGGTATTCTGTTCCATTGTCTTTGGAATTCCCTTTGAACAAAACCCATTGTATTTGGTGTCCCGTTAAAAGCTCTATCCAAATATTTCCAATAGTCACTATTTACTCAGAAAGTATCAAAGGAAGGAAAATCACCGCAAATTTCAGAGCATTTCAAGTGAAAAGATGGTTGTCTTTTGATTACAGAATTCCAAAGGCAAATTCTTCCAGCAACATTTATACCAATTCGTTCAGCCAGTAAATTATATCTCCCATCTACGCTACTGAAGACATTTAAAAGCACTTTCTTCTTGCTAATCCCAACTTCAGTGGTGGACAAAATATTTGTCTTCCTGCGAAGGAACGTCAAACCAGAATTCTTCCTTCCATTGTTTTATCAATTTTCTGTAGTCCCATATTTCAGTGTAGTTGTTAATCCACTAGGAACTGAAACTACGTTTAAAACTTTTTGAGGTCACAAAACTGTAAAAGAAAAATGCATAATCCAAACATTGATTTTCTTCTTTTCTTTCCTTCTTTTAGTCCTTCCTGTCTCTTCATATTTTCAGTTTTTGTTTTCTTTGTCATCCCATCTTCCTTCCTTCCATCCTTCTTTCTTCCTCCTCTCCTTTTTCTTTCCAACCTGTTTCCATTCATTTCTTTATTCCTCCCTTCATCGTTTTCTTTCTTTTCCTTCCTTCTATTCTGCCTTCTCTCTTTCCTTCCCTTTTCTTCCTTCCAGACAAGAGAGCTTCCTGCAAAGCTGCTTGGCGGCTTCACGCACATTTTCCACCTCTGCCCAACTCGCAAACAGACTAATGTGAGTACAGTAATTAAATCTTATTTTCGACTATGCACTAATTGAATGCTTTGAAAAACCTCCTCACATATGAATTAAGCTTAACAAAAAACACGGCAGATTTCACTTGATAAACCAACTTGAAAACAGTGAATCTTTAAAGAGCCTTAAAAACAGAAAATTGCAAAAGCTTTGCTTCCACAGCCACATTAAAACATTCACTTCCTCGCAAAAATCACTGTATCTTTGCTACAAAGCCGGTGTAAAAAAAAGCAGAATATCAAAACATTACATACTTACTGGGCTCTGCTTGAACAACTAGCTACTAAGTTCTACCTGGATAACAATCGTTCAGCAGGTCTTTTGCCAACTTCAACNACATTACATACTTACTGGGCTCTGCTTGAACAACTAGCTACTAAGTTCTACCTGGATAACAATCGTTCAGCAGGTCTTTTGCCAACTTCAACTTATCCGGCGGCTTCAAAAAGGATCAATTTTACAGTGATATGTTAATTGCATTTCACCGAAAAAACCCATAATCCATTCTGATTTGCAATAATGTATTTATCTACTAGCAGAGAAAACATCTCGTTGGTGATTAAAAAAACACTTTCTCGATCACACAGGCCTGAAACTACAAGTGTTTGAGAATTTGTCTAAAACTACAGATGTTTGCGTCAAGTAAAGCCATGCTTCTCCATCACTAATGAGTAGATTAGCCTTCTGCGACATTGCTACAAGACTCAATATCTCAGGCCCAGTTTAAACCAGGGGATTACGTTTAAACGTCGTTTTTATGCCGTATCGAATCAAACTGTATTTAAAAACGGCAGAATCTGCCGTGTCGAAAAATCTGATTTAAACATCGTTTTTGCCGTGTCGGATTGAAATTAAAATGGTTAAAATGGCCATTTTTCAAAATGCACAAGCGCAGTGGATGATCACACGTAGAAACCGCGGACCATGACCTAGAATTGAGTAATCAAAGGAGGCAGAAATACGATGTTTAAATCAAGTCGTTTTTCTGTCATTCCATACGACAGAGCTGGTGAATTCCTGCCGTTTTATCTATTTAAAACGGCAGGTGATTTAAGTATCATTTTATGTCGAACTTAATTGATACTTCAACGTTTATTTTATAGCAGCATCTATTAAATTCGACACGGCAAAAAACAACGTTTAAACTGGGCCTCGGGATTGGCTGAACAAACTGCACTTTTGAGAAGTCTTATATCTATATTTCTGCCTCGCATTCGAAGGCAGTTTTAGGACATTGAAATGCTAAGCTTATCGAAGAAGTGGCCTGGTACTTCCTCTCGAGGTGACCATACCTCATAATTCCTTTTGCCTGGAATTACAGAGAGTTCACGACTCTCTTTACTCTACGTAGCAGGTTTGGCAGGGTGGGGACTCCCACCATCAACCCTCAGATCGGTAGTCAAGCGTGCTACTACTAAGCTATTTCAATAAGTATAATGCTCCTGCTATGTAATAACAATTAAAAATCAAATATTTGATATGAGAAAAAATGCAATTTAAAGGGAGTACAAAGACCAGCAGCCTTTTCAATCGTTTGTTTTTGCATTTTGTGAATTTCGTACAGTCAGTTATTCTGGAAGCTGTGGAGAGCAAGTCGCTAACTTCGCACAAAGCATGCTAGTCTTTGTACTCCCTTTAAACATAAACTACTAACCGTTGAGTTGCGGGTTGTGACGAACTTCTGTTAACTTCTGGAGCAACTCCTGCATTCAAGTGTGCTTCATGGCTCCATTTCAAACAATAATCACTTATTTCCCTTGATTCTCTTGGGGGTGATGCCATGACAGAGTCTGCATTCATATGCGTATGCCTTATCATCTGTGATACTTCACTCAAATGTGAATCATCATCTTCCAACAATGGCATTGCAAAAGTGCCCAGATCTTGCTACAGAAATAATCGAAAATTTTATAAAACCAAAGCATTTGATAACATTCTGGAAGCTATTTAACTTTTACATTCTTGAAGGGAATACATAGTATAACTATTTCTGTTCAGGAAAAAGAAAGTTTGAGACAAAACTTCCTTTGTGAATTTGGAAAACATGACAACTGCTTTCATTGAAGAAACAGTGGAAAGCAATATTACTTAGGTATGGTGGATAAACTTCATGATGAAAAAGTTTCCACCATAAATGTTTACCACAAAGTTTGCACAATTCAAATGTATATACAGTACAGGCCTTGCGCACATTAAACTTACAAGAATTCTCAAAACTTATTAAGAACTTGCAAGAATTTGTACATGTTCATGTACATGTAAGAGCTCTTGAGCCATATGAAACGCTGTCATTTTTTTAAACAAGAATTCTTAAGAAAATGAAAACATTCTCAAATAATTCTGTGCACAAGACCTGTATTGTACCATATTTTTCTCAATAAAGAGCTGAACCAAAGGGCAGTTTGTATAAGAGGAACCTGTTATCAATGAGTTGAAGTAACTTTTAAGATTCTTGTAATGTTACTGTGCACAAGGCCAATACTGTTTGTAAGGGAGTCCAGTGCTTTTGCAATGAAAAAAGCCAGTAAATCTTCAAAGGTGAAGGTGAAGTTGCGGTTTTTAGCGCCAAGAGCTGTGATTGTGGAAGTAAAATAGGCCTAATCGAGTATGTGACCCATTGTCATAACGCTCAAGTGATGGGGCTCTACTGGGTATCAAGTCCTGCGCACCTGACCGTTCTAGATGCAAAGTCAGTGGATTGCATCACAACACCTTCATACCAAATATGGTGGCAACAGTTGATTTTGAGATCATGTTTTCAAGGCAATGCATTCTATACAGTAGGCTTATCTGATATATTTATAAGCTTCACTATTCTTTGAACAAGACCACTTATTATTGTTTAACTGTGCAAATTCAAGATCAAAGAACTGATTTCACAATATTTGAAGCAGATTGTAAACAATCCAGGTTACCAACAGTAACAGATCTTAAATACAAACAATGAGGAAGATTTACATCTGCAACAAACAGTTTATACAGGTTGTGGAAAACCAATTTGCGTCTAAGAAGGGCTGTTGGTATTTTGAACAGTTAAACAATCAGTTGAAAGATACCATATGCCTTAAACCTCACACAAAAAGGAATATGACAGATGGAGAATTGGTAAATACAGTACGGGCCAAGTGTATGTTAATTCTCAAGGAATTCTTAGGAACTCTCCAATACAGCCTTGTTTTGAGAGTTTGTGACAACTACTTCATACAAAACTTCTGACCACAGATTGGATTCAACACCTTAAGTTTAATCTTGATTGAAATGTTCATTATCCTTAGTATTTGTGATTTTGGGGTGATTTTGATTTCACAATTTGACAGGTATTTGACCATGAAAATCATTTAAGGGTTTAACTTTACACCCTCAGTCATTCTCCGTGGTCAATCGCTCAGAGATTTACTAATCCATCATTGTCATAAAAATTAAATCGCTAGCACTGAGATTATGAAATTTGCAGTTAGGCTAAAATTTGGGTTCTGAATCTCAATCTGAGGTCAGAAATTTCATATAGCAATTAGAAGAAATTTGAAAAGCTCAAAAATTGGTATGCAAGACTGCAAGAACCTTCAGACAAGAATCCTTATGAATTTCCTTGAAAAGGGTGTTACACTACCTAACGCCTTCCAACACCTGACTGTAGCCTGTACTGCAGTTTTGCATTAAAATCAGTACAGTTGAGATCTCATTAGAATACTCAAAAAGTTGTATTCTTGAGAATTTTCCAGTGAGAAATATATCTTCATTCTAATCTATTATTTTCACAATTATAATTTTTAAGTTTTGATCAAATGAACTTTAAAAGGATCTTGTTACACTGTATTTCTCAACCTGAAGCTGCAATTACAGCTTTACTGGCGTCACTGATGGCACAGACATCCTTTGTTCATCAATATAGAAACAAACAGTTTTTTCCAAATTATGCATAGCCTATGGATATCACACATCTACAATATCATGTTTCAGGATTGCTGGACTTGGTGGCAAGAAAAAGCCACCAGACTAATTTTTGATCAAATTTATCTTGGGGAACAAAGGTGAAGTAAGGTGATGTTGCAGGTTTTAGCATCAAGCACTGGGATTGCAGAAGTAGAGATGACCGAATTGAGTCTGTGACCTCTTGTCATGATGCTCAAGTGGTGAGGCTTGGGATCAAACATTGTCTGCCTGACTGTTCTGGCTGCAAAGTCAGAGGATTACACCACGGCGCCACAACACCTTCAAAGCAGAGCATTGCAAAGTTCTCAGTTTGCTCCGTGGCAAAATCTACGGCATCTCTTAATGTTGTTTAAATTGTATTTAATCTCTTGTTGCATCCTTTTACAAATTTACATCTATTTTTTATTTGTCCTATTTGAGTAACAGAAAATGGACCTGGACCAAGTCAGAAGAGACTGTCAAACAGGCCAATGGCCTAAGTTGATAATACTATTATATTATATCATTGAAGATTTTACATCAAGCACTTTTTTATTTCATTGATGAAGATTTTAATCGAAACGTTTTGAGCAATAAAAGTTTATGTTTTTATATATTACATCATATTTACATTTATTTCATATTGAAGCCTTGTAGGCATTGCTTTATATCAAATGAATTTGAACTTGGCTTCATATAGATTTGCATCACCAATCATCCTCCACACCAAACTGCAGCAATCAACTTCTATCAGGCTCTAAAAGCAATGTGTATTTTGTCTTGTTGTGTTTACATTACTTGGTGCACCAGTGTTGAAAATTTGGCTCAATATCTGTGTCGTCCAAATAGGTGGAAAACAATTTCTTCCTACAAACCAAATGAATGGATACAAAACCTGCATTGCTTTAGTTTAGGTCATGTAAACTGCTTTGACCAAAATTTGCTGTGGACTGAACTATTTTGACAATGGAATATCATAGCATTTCTTGTAAGGGTGCTGGCATGCTTGCTTACTTTTCACAGCAGTGGACATGCACAACCAATCCACTACTTGCTCACTTCTTTCTTATGGTAATTGATATGCATAACCAAAATTCTATACTATTGTTCACTGCGCTACAGATGGCACCAGGAAATTTCTTACCATGATTGTCTTGCGTTCCATGATAAATCCATGATCACATCAATCCAGACCACTAATCTATCCAAACTCTTTTTCAGGTGCAAAGGATTATATGGTAAAAATTTCATTAACATCATCTTTTTTGGCACAGACATCTGTTTTTTCTGTTTTTTTTTATCATGACAGGTGTTTTTGAGACAAGGTTTTTAAATTAAAATTTTGCAAAATTGCTCTTTAAAAAATGTTCCACTTGTCATAATCAGCCTATCATATAGTGGCATTGATACTACCTATCACAGTATGCTAAATTAGCGGTACATCAAACAATGGATTTAATTCCTTGGTGATATTGTCTTGTGGAGAAAACCTTTGCAAAGATTGACCGTAACGCATTTACGATCAATTATATTTTGCTGCTTTCACCTTCTACCATCTTGCTCTAATGCTCTTGATTGGGTTCTTTGGCTTTGTGGAAAAATATTTCAGTTTCGTATCAAGTAATAAAAGCCCTGTTGTTTGCAATCTATTATTTGAAGGAAACATCTTCTCCTGGACAGGGCGCAATAATTTGCAACGTTTGCAGGCAAAGAGGTCATTTGTTTGTGATACGGCCTAAATTGCTCAGCTTTGCCCTTTGTCAAAATAGGCCGACTTTTGGGGCTGAGATTCCGTTGAAGAAATTCTTATTTCTCACTGCAAAAATATCACAATAATGCAGATATACCTCAGCATATGCTTGCTTGTCTCCCATTTCTTCTTTGTGTCTGCTCCAGCGAGCTATTCAATAAACTTTCATGGGAATAAATCCCCACTTTCGATCAGCGAGCAGCAGCAGTCTTCTCTATCGTTCGACTGTGGACTTCTCCTTTGTGACACAAAAATCCTTTCTTTCAGGCCAACGTGAACCAGTTGTTCTGTCCCAAAGTTTCACATGGTCACCTTAGCAAAGAATGATGTCATTGACACTTGATATTACGTTATAGAATACAAGATTTAACTGATTTCAGTTCCTCAATTTGGAGCGAGCGACCACAGCTTCGTGTTCAGGCGACCTTTGCACCAAGAACGTCGAGTGAGTCGCCGAGTGACTTTGACTTCCACATTCCTCTTGCGAAAGAGAGGTCACATTTTGGGGGGTCAAGTGGTCATTTGGCTGGTGCTCGGCGCTCCCTGAAGAAAACGGTCTAGCTCCCCTCCAGCGCAACAAATTGCCATTTCAAAATTGAAAGTTTCATATCAAATGCAGATTTTTGCATAAAGCATAATTTTTGAGACTTCAAGTTTTTCAAATTTAGAGATGAGATCATGCTCAAATGCATGTTATTCTACAAAAATTGCACCAGCAAAAAATTCCTTTCTCTTTGTGAAAAATTCCAAGTTTTTGTCAGACATCGTTCTATCTTATTTTATTTCTAGGCTTTGGTTCCTTGTCGCTCTTCTCTACAGTTTCCTTTAATTTTGTGGCCATCGTAAAACAAAATTGAATGTAAGAATATATCTCATAGGAGCTTTTTTCAATATAGACATTGCAATGATACATTCTAAACGCACCAAAATTTGACTGTCTTTGCACATTGTTTTTGCAACAGTGTAAAACAGACATCATAAAAACAGCAAAGCTGTTTGAAACAAGTTATGCAAATGCAGCAATAAAGAATAGACTTTGCACAAGGTTCTACGGTTTGTGTCCTAAAGTAGCCTTGAGGTTGCACGCAGGCCATGTCCTAAGCTGCTAATGCACGTCACGAACATACACATTCTTCTACAACATCGCCTTGTGTGAACAAAAAATGCAGCTGCACGTGGAATAAAACAATGAAGCCAAAGAAGCCACGAGCAAACTGCACACCATATCACGTGAAAGAGCCTAAAAATATCCCATTCTAACTAAATTTGCACACGCGCAATGGGCAGCCAAAGAAACAGTGCTCAAACAACTCTTTAAATTTCAGGTCTGAGGTGAAAGTCAAGAGAGGACCAAGGTTCCATTGTCCGCTTAGTCCCTTGAATTGCTTAGTCTATTCATGGACTTACTCCAAGTTTTGCTCTTTCAATATACAAACGGGAGGGGGGGGGAGAGGAAGAAGGAAGAAAAGGGAGAAGGGAAAGTAACTTCCTTTCTTTCTTCCCTTCTGTCTTTTCTTCCCTTCCCCACGCCCTCTCCCTTCCCCCTCCCATTTGTGTATTGATTAAGAGCGAGACTTGGAGCAAGTCTGATCAAGTTCGAGTCTTTGCAAAAAATTTAACTTGTTTCAAAATTTTTCTCTTAGCATCTGGTCGTATCAAGATTGGTTAGACTGATTAGACCTCAGATGAAAGTTTCTGCATTATAAGTCCAATGTTACAATAAAACTACCAGAGCAGAAAGAAAGTAAACACAACATTTTGTGAGTCAAGCATACTGCATTATATACACACAATTCCAGAAATTAAGATACTAGCAATTATAATTGTGTCCGAAGCAGCAAAAAATAATAATGAAAAATACACGGAAAATGAAGTATAAATTTGTAGTGATGTCGTGATGATTTTAGCGGAGGTTAAAAGGTATGTCATTGCTTGGTAAAAAATGAAGCGAACGTAGGACACGAACAATTTTGGATAGGATCATGCACCAAAACTACATCAACAAAAAACTCGATTTCAAAAAGATGTAATTGCTGCGCATTAACATAGTGGCAATGACCTTCTGCTTTGTAAAAGATGAATTTAGGTTCCCAGGTATGGAAAGAAAATATTCACGCTTTATAGACCTTTAAATCTATTTTAGATTATTGTTTGAGTCATTCTGAGACAAGTCTATTTTAATACTTTCTAAATGCAGTTAAATCGGTAAGAAATGTGTTATTCTCATCACTTCACTCTTTGGTCAGTGACAATTTTTCATCTGAGCTACGGGTGTTTATTCTGTTTGACAATAGGTATGAAAAAATCACTGATTTCGTGATCATTTTACACATAGTGTATAAGTTCGTACTTCGTATATATTCTGTATTCTACTAAACCCAGAAACGCAAAAAACACCGTAATGTGTAGAAAGAAGACTGTTACTACAGATTACGGTGAATTTGTTGCGTTTATGGGTTTAATACGATGAGTCCGTTAATCAAATCTATTTTCAAATTTTGTACCAGATATCATTTGTTGGCATATTCTGTATTCTTTATCTGAATCTTTACTATGCTAGTTACTGTTTCAGAGGACTCCCACAGATTGAGCAGCATAGGGCTCAAATCTTTCGAATCTTTAAAAAGGTGGGTGTAAAATTCTATGACATTTTTCTTTGAATTTAATGGCTTGAAAGAAACCTATGGTACTTTGCTGTAAGTCTGCCATGGAACTTTTTTGATACCTTGACTTTTTTCAAAATGGCGGCAATTTAATCATTTTTGAAAAATTCATGGGAAATTTTGGAAAAATTAAAATCATCATAAATCCTAAACCAATAGAGGGAAATGATATAACGTTCAAGAAAACCATAGTCTATGAAGGTCTACAACATGATGGCACGAAGAAATCTGTAGCTTTTCTGGTTTAGGATTTAGAATTTGATGACGTCATAGCCTCAAATTTAATAAATGCCGCCATTTTGAAACTAATCAACATATCAATAAATTTCCACGGCAGATTTACAGCAAAAACCCCAAAGTTCTATCCACGCCTTTTAGTTAAAGAAAACTGTGATAGACTTTTACACCAACCTTTTTAAAGAAATGAGCCTTATGTTTAGATTGAGCACTATCGACCTTGCCATTATTTCTATCTCTACAAAAAGTCTACAGTGAACCACTAGCTTCACTGCACAGCAGCCGAAAAGCGTAATTTCATATTCTCAGCTAAATTTCATATCTTACATTTTAGGGAGCGTCCCCATATATTTACAAATGATTGACAGCATAACTTCATCAGCTCCTCCGCCAATCGACATCAGCCTGAAATCACGGAACATTCGAGAAATATCAATGTCTGTGTATCCCATGCCACCCCAATACTGCAAACAGGCGTCAGGGATTTCTCGAGATAGGCGACCTGCTTTTAACTTGAGCATGGATGCAAGTTTGGTGACATCTCTTCCTTTTATGTACAATCCTGTCGAGTGAAGAATAACGGAAAGGTTTTAAATGATAAGTCCTTCAGCTGGGAATCCCCTAGACTTGCCCCAAGTCTATCTCTTCCGTCCGTCTACCGTTCCCTTTACAGTAGTTCCTGGATCCGCCATTCCAGCATTCCGTCCAGAGAGCTCAAGAGATCTCTCGAGCTCTCTTTACGGAAAGTTGGAATTGTAGATCCACGAAATGGCGGATCCAGGAACTACCGTAAAAAGGGAACGGGCAAGTCTAGGAATCCCCTAAAAACCCAATACAGAGTAAAAAAGTACCACCTAGCTTTAATAGGTTGATGGTTGATTCTACGCCTGAACGAAAAAAGGGAAGAGCAAATGTAGAAAAGAACTCAAAAGTAGCCATATTCTAATATCTAAGACAATAAATACGAGTCTTTTCAGAGTGTCTTTGGATAAGAGCATTGTTTCTGGACAAAAATAGATGATGAAGTAACGCTCAAAGAAAGCTTTAAAAAGATGTCTGAAAATATATTTACCGAACCTTTCAGCCTTTAGATCCACAATCTAGTTGGTCAAAATCTCAAGTTACAAGCGATTCACTACGATTCTCGCCACAGAATGTATCATGACGGTCCAAAAACTCTCAGTGACATGTAGAAATGAAGTTATTAACTCACCAGTCGCTCTGTACAGCAGAGATCGCAATAACTCCACTTCGGTCTGCAATTCACCAAGCCTGTAATGCACAACTTGATTATCAAGAACTGATTTTCCAAAGATCTTCCTCTGGCTGCAATACTTGGCTGTCTCGTTAATGCACTTCTCGAATGCGACAAGACCTACGATGAAATCAAAGGCATTTAATACCATGAAATTTTTAATGAGCAAACTTGTAAATTAGGAATAATTTTTGCTGTAACTGCTAAGTAACGAAAGGACTCCCATGTATTCGATAGGTGATAAATAAAAGCTCAATCCTCATTCTTAACGCCAAGCTTTTAAACCTACACTCCCAATAATTTGGTTACACACTACCTTAACTTGTAGCTTCGTTTCGTTTCCCGTTTATGCATTTAAGTTTCCTCCTCAAAAGAATGTCCAGTTATGTTTAGTTTTATGTTGTTGTTTTTTACTTTACTCACGCAGTAGCCTCAATGCTTTGCTCCTTGCGGTATCGTTGTTAAAAGTAATAAATCTTATTTGCAGCTGTGGCAACGATTTAAACTNAAATTAGGAATAATTTTTGCTGTAACTGCTAAGTAACGAAAGGACTCCCATGTATTCGATAGGTGATAAATAAAAGCTCAATCCTCATTCTTAACGCCAAGCTTTTAAACCTACACTCCCAATAATTTGGTTACACACTACCTTAACTTGTAGCTTCGTTTCGTTTCCCGTTTATGCATTTAAGTTTCCTCCTCAAAAGAATGTCCAGTTATGTTTAGTTTTATGTTGTTGTTTTTTACTTTACTCACGCAGTAGCCTCAATGCTTTGCTCCTTGCGGTATCGTTGTTAAAAGTAATAAATCTTATTTGCAGCTGTGGCAACGATTTAAACTTTAACTAAAATAGTAAACAATAAAACTTTTTTACATGCTATATCGTTGGTTGTATCACTTAATTTCCAAGCTTACGATAAAATATTGCGTCGAAATAGTATCCAAGTAGTTGGAAGTAACAAAAACAAAATTCTTCAGGACGTAATATGACAAATCTTACTGTGCCCAAGGATAATATCAGTCATTTTGCAAAGAAACCCTGACAGATAACAACTGTTCCAAACAAAATGTATCAAGCTGTGTTTTTTTTCGCAAATTTTTGGGTCAATCAGAAGATTTTCTAATGCCTGCCCAACACTGAAAGAAAAGTGGGACAAGCGAAAAGCAATGGTTTCTCGAAAGTTCATAGACTAAATAAAGATTTTCAGCTGATATCGTCCAATTAGAGACAATGCAGTTTTTCACTTTTTAGAATTAGGTATTCAAACAAACAACTCATCCTCGGAAATTGTTGGAATCTAAATATACTGTAGAAAAAATTGAAAAAAGCGATGGTTTCGAGCAATATGAAGATTGAGGGGTGTATCACTCTGTGAAAAGCATAACGAGACTTAAAAAAAGGATTTCAGGGGATTTTAAAGGATTTTTACCCCCGGAGGGGTACATAACATGTTCAAGGTACGGGTATGTGCCGCCCATATGGGTGGGTTTTTGGGCCCAAAATTCTCTAAACAAGGGTCTTTTTTCGGCAGATTTTTCATAAACATGTGTGGGCTTTCGCTGAAATTCGCAAAAATAGTAGAAAATGGGCTGTTTTCCGCCAAAATTCATCATAAAAATGGGTACCAAGGCAAGTTTTGGTAATTAGAAGAGGGCAGCTTTCTGAAAACCGGGCGGCAGACCCCCGTCCATCGACAAATCATGTACCCCCCCAGGGTTTTACCAAGGGTTTACAAGGTTTACAAATTCCGTTGGTCCCATTTTTTCTTTGAGATTTGTACAGAATGATATATATGCCTCTTGACGGAAACAAAACCAACAATGCAAGTATAAAAATTACATGTAGCTCCTGCAAAAAGTCTCTCCTCCTGAAACTGGAACATTTGGTATTGGAATCCCAACCCTTCCTCGCCAATTCTGAACTTCTGTGGAACCCTGATGTCATCAAAATGTGTTTGCACAGTGTCAGATGACCACATCCCCAGTTTGTTGATCTTCTTCTCAACGACAAATCCCTCCGCATTGGTTGGTATGATTATAAGTGACTTGTTTCTGTGTGCTGGCCCATCACTTGTGTTGGCAAGAATACACATCCAGTCTGCCTGTCCACCATTTGTTGTCCACATTTTGCCACCATTGATTATGTAGTCATCTGTGAATTAAAAGGTAGATCTCATTTACATTTAGTGCACAAGTTTTGGACAAATAGATTTTATACAACTTTCAGGAAAAAATTTCCGGGCGTTTTTCACACAAATCTTGGATGAATATCATTTATGAAAAACGGTCTACTAACAGTTTGCTTTGCTTACTTAGCTCAATAAATGGAAAATCTTTGGTAACCTCTGGAATTTGATATAAGTGGGGGGCTTCATAGAGAGGGGGGCTATTCAAAATTTTGGCTCAGAGAAGAGACGTTTATTAGAGACGGGGGCTAAATAGAGCTTTTATGGTAATGTTACCTCAAAACATACCTCCATCTTTCACAGCTTTTGTTTTTATTGATGCCACATCTGAGCCAGCTCCAGTTTCACTAACGGCAACACAGCCAACGTAATCACCAGAAATACTTGGTGCTAAGAAAAGTTCTCTGAGTTCATCACTACCAAATTTTGCCAATGCAGGTGTGCACATGTCAGTCTGAACACCAACAGCCATTGGCACTGCACCACAGCGAATGTTGCCTATTTATGAAAATAAATCTGTATCATATCATGAATAACAGTATGTATTATTTTACATCAGCAGTGAACCACTTTAACCCATTTTGTACGTGTTTGGAATCTTTTTGGGAACCCAAAAACTAAATTTGTTAGTAGCAAACCACCTTCAGTGCGAGCAGATTTCAGATCCACCTTAAGGCTACTGTAACCCTTCAGACAAAAAAATTCTTGAGCTTTTGTTTCCATAACAATCTGATGGTACAAGCATTTGGAGTAGTGAGACTTGGACAAATCCATAGCTGCAATTACTTGTATGTATGTATGTATCATTTGCCACAATTACAAGTATTTACAAGTTATATAATATAAAAATAGATACAATACAATATATAATGTTAAAAACGTAACGGAAAAACACCCCTAATTACAGTGGCAGGGATAGCATTAAAAGGTCAAGATGGCCTTAATTCCATAATGGTCCCCTTAGAGGTGCTGGTACAACGAAAAACGTAAGAAAAAAATATATATACAAAACTGTAGTTTGTTTTCGGTATAAAACATGGTTTATAAGACCATACCATGATCGGAAGAGATGATGACAAGTCTTAATAGAAGACATATATGTCATCTTCCTCTCTTCGTATGTTTTGGAAAAAGTTCTCTTTGATCTTATGTTTGAATGCGTCGATATTGTTTGNGTTGTCACAATTCTAGACAAACGCTGAATAATATATATGTATGTATGTATCATTTGCCACAATTACAAGTATTTACAAGTTATATAATATAAAAGTAGATACAATACAATATATAATGTTAAAAACGTAAAGGAAAGGAAAAACACCCCTAATTACAGTGGCAGGGATAGCATTAAAAGGTCAAGATGACCTTAATTCCATAATGGTCCCCTTAGAGGTGTTGGTACAACGAAAAACGTAAGAAAAAAAATATACAAAACTGTAGTTTGTTTTCGGTATAAAACATGGTTTATAAGACCATACCATGATCGGAAGAGATGATGACAAGTCTTAATAGAAGACATATATGTCATCTTCCTCTCTTCGTATGTTTTGGAAAAAGTTCTCTTTGATCTTATGTTTGAATGCGTCGATATTGTTTGCTACTTGATTAAGATACTTGGAAATTCAGGCATCTTAAAGGGAGCAATCCTGTTTCTCAAAAATTGTGGGAATACATAGGGGATTAACATACAGTAAACTCACTTGACCTTTCAGCTACATTCATAGCATCTGATCATCCTTTTGTTAATGACATAATGTTTTACCAAGACTGTGCATAAGCCTTATTGCTTGACCTTTCGTGCATAATCATTTTTCCTGCAATTTTTGCTTCATTTTGAAAAAAGCCTGGTTTCTCGAAACAGGATTCTGGAGTACTGGTGGGTACTAAAATCTTTGTGTACCAACAGGCCAAATGAATTGCTTGAAACTTGGCACACAGGTTCACAAAGCACATAACTACAAAACAGTGTCAGTAATTTGTGATAGATCCACTGGTCCGATTTTTACGAAGGTCTGAAAGTTAAAAAAGACATTTAAGCCATTTACAATTATTTAAAATGGTATTATTTCAAGACAGTATGTTTTATCAAAACTTTGTGACACTGTTTTGCAGTTCAGGACCTTAAGTTTTTGGTAAATAGATAGTTGTGGTCCAACAATGATCAATGGTTTTTTGCAAGGGTGGTCAATTTTGCCAAAAATCTAGAATAAATCGTTTGTGATTTTATTGAATTAACTGAATATATTTTTACGATACTCTGTGTTTAATTCTGCGTTGAATGATGCATGAGTTTGTTTGGTATATTTGACAAACGGCAGTGGTACACAGAGTTTTTTCATCACCGCCTGATGGGTTAACCTTAAGCATAGACTTCCACAAGCTGTGGAACCTATGTGCCTAAATGGTGGACAATCCTACACTGGGTGGGTTATATCTTATACTGGGTGGGTTATTATCTTAAATGGGTGTGTTACTATCCAACATGGGGGTGGGTTATCATCCTAAATGGGTGGGTTATTATCCTAAATGCAGCAGATAACCTTGTACTTGGGTGGGTTATGATGTTATACAAAATTTCTTGATCCACACGTTTAACCTTTATAAGGGTTTAAATGCATTTAAGTGTGCTTACTCATGAAAAAACACCCACATCATACTCACTGAGGGCTTTAACTTAAATACACTTGGATTTATGCATTTATTAAAAGCTCAGTGAGTACCAAGCTTATTTACCCATATTTCAACATATAAAATGACGCTAACAAAGGACTTTTGTGTGGTTCAACTTTAAATATGATATCATGTCATGGCAGTAGAAGAGACTTTAAAATGTTATGATTTCTTTTCTACTTTGGCCTAATTACCTAATTCCTCTGCAACTGCAACAGAGTAGGAATAATCAAGACCAAGACCACCATAATCAACTGGTTTCNGGTTTAAATGCATTTAAGTGTGCTTACTCATGAAAAAACACCCACATCATACTCACTGAGGGCTTTAACTTAAATACACTTGGATTTATGCATTTATTAAAAGCTCAGTGAGTACCAAGCTTATTTACCCATATTTCAACATATAAAATGACGCTAACAAAGGACTTTTGTGTGGTTCAACTTTAAATATGATATCATGTCATGGCAGTAGAAGAGACTTTAAAATGTTATGATTTCTTTTCTACTTTGGCCTAATTACCTAATTCCTCTGCAACTGCAACAGAGTAGGAATAATCAAGACCAAGACCACCATAATCAACTGGTTTCGTTACTCCAAGTAGCCCTGCATCCCCAAGCTTTTTGAAGACCTGATGGGCTGGGAAGTGGCCTTCTTTTTCCCATTCATCAACGTAAGGATTGATGTCTTTTTCGATGATACGGTTCAGTGTGATTCTCATTTGTAAATGCTGATCATTGAAAATGTGTTCATCGCATAGATCATCTGTCGCTGTTGTTGGATTCTCATATGCTGGTTGCGCTTTAGATGATCCTTTTCCTGAATGAAACGCAGCAATTGAGCCAACAGGGGCTCTAAACAAGTGACGAACTGCAGTCTTCAACATCGCCATTTTGCTTGTTATGAAAGAGTGATCAAAGTTCATCACCCTCGCATTCGCTTTGGTCAATATTCTGAAACGAGGCAACTTGCTGCGACAAAATGCGCGTGGAAATGCGCCGAAAAAGTTAGGTGGTTTGAAACCCTTTTCTCCTAATACGGCTTTCCGCTTATCATGAAGCAAGAACCCTATAAAAGGGTCCCTTTTATGGTAGTTTGTGGCTAGTTTAAATCTAAAATCTGTTGGAAGTTGGAAATAACAAAAATCGACAAGATTCCCTTGGAGAAAATTTCTGAATGTCATCTCTTAATATTTTTTACTGAAATGAGGGTTTAAATCATTAATGAATTGATATAAATGCCATCAAACTTGGCCATGTGTATCAATAACACTCCAGTGGTTACATAGAGGCAAGACAGTAAAAGTAGTAATAAATATTTACCAGCTTCACAGAATCATGTATCATGTCGGAAAACGCCAAACGGTCCAAGCAGGGATCCTCTTTCGTCCAAGCGTCTAATAGGACAAAGAAAATCTAAACACACCGTCATTTGGCTTTGCTTTTTTCGCCACGCGTTATGCATTAATCGTGGTAAAAATAATAATAAGAATAATAGCTAAGTCTCTATTTCGGAGCAGTTACCTACGCTTGAATGCGAATAACACCGGCCAACATCAACAGGGATTCCTGAACATCCCTGCTGATGCTAGTTGACCTAGCTAAAAGCCTTGACGTTGTTTTGTAACAAGGTGTTACTGGTTCAAGATTCACTTGAAACATATTTACATTCCCACAAGTGTTCAATCAATACATTAATCCTGGGTTCCACATCTCCTGCAAAGAGCATTTTTGAATCTTCCCTTATAATTTGCTTTTTACACTTTACATATTTTTTCATTCCAAACTTACAATCTTTTTTTAATGTTAGTTAAGTCATATTGTTACTTTTAATATGCAGCAGCAGGAAACTTACAAAAAACTGATCAACAGAATGATCCAAGAAGATAGGTGGACACTTGAAGATCTTACATCTCAGTTAAAATAACCTTCTTTACAACTCATATCTGTCAGGGCAAAAAATTATTGTTAACAGTTTTGATAATACTTGCCTTGCTGTCATACTTTACACAATATCTTTCTGTCTTTCTGTCAGTCTTGTGCGTAATGTTAGCGAAACCGAATGTGCAGCTTCAAAATTGTGTCGTAGTCTGAGAAGTTAGCAGTCTCATCTTGTGTCAATCTTCTGGTATGTGATACCAAGTCACTCGACAAAATTCGTCGGCTGGTCTGCTTTACGAAACAACGGTTTTAACTCTTTCCAGAGCTTCAGGCCGTTCAAATTCTTGAAGTCAGTTTCGATATCAAACTGTTGTTGCAAGCTGATATAGACATGTAAAATACAGATATGCGCTCGGCCCTTTGCTAGTGATGCCTCTGGTTGACCGTTATGACTTTTCTATGTCAGTTTTGATGGAGTGATAATAATTAGACTTGGAATAGCCTTGTAGTTTCACTTCAATGGCCGCGAAAATTCAATATTTTCTGGAGCTTACCGATCAGAAGTTGCAAGGTGTTGTAAAAGATTTAATGCCTACTAGGCTCTTCAGAAACAAATATATCCAGACTTTGCATAGACTTACTACATGAGTGGTATGTTTCGCTTCTTTGAGATGCTGGTCACAACAATAATCCATCAAATAGAAAAAGAGATCATACGTGGCAATCTTTTCATGGATTGGCCAACCACATATCAAAAGAGTGGAAACATGCCAATCAGATAGTGAACCAAGAGTTCAAACACAACATTTTCGCTTTCTCTAACTTCCTTTGACCACCTATAAAGTGCAACTTTATTGAAGAATACACTAAGATCTGCAGGTATCGTGTGACTCACCAACAAAGCTTTACTAAAAACTGTGTTCATTCTTTGATGACAAAATGTTTTGCAACTGAGGTCCTTTTAATTCTGGCCTGCAATCTTCATTTTACGCGCATTCTTTCCACACTTCCATGGCTTGTCAAATTATAAAGTGCAGACACAAATGAAATAGTGTATACACGCTCGATGGAATAAAAAAGAGACGTTTCTCCTTAATTCATAATTTTCATTCTTGTTTCTGTTACATGGCATATATTCCACGCCTTTCAAAACATAAAGTTATAATGTTATCTCTTATCAATTTTTTGTTTTACATTTTTGTGTCACCAAGTACTTGTAAAATCGTTTTATCAAATCATAGTGCCACAAAGATAGCAGAGGTCCTTATCAATTTATCAAATTCCCAAAAAGTGCATTCCAGTCATGGAAGAGCGTGATACAGTCTTGTAAAGTGATTCACAAATGATTGTAGCGAGTAGTCGTAATTCTGTGGGAGAGAGTCAAGAATTATGAAAGTAAACGAGAAAAACATTTTTCAGTGAGTTATTCTATTTTATTTTAATTTACGTCTATTTCTGGTCATCAAACTCAGTAATCTACAACTTTTAAATTACGTGAACACACCCATCAGTTGCAACAGTCTTCTCTATGTGTATACAACATAAATCTACATTATATTCTTCTCTAAACTCTATCAATGTAATTCAGTACCTTCAAAGTAAAGGGCGAGTCGAGAAAAATATTTGGAAGTTTGCTGACGTGTACATCTGTTAATTCCTTATTTATTTCCATAGATCATACATTGTAATGTAGCCCCAAGGCTAACTTAGCTGTACAAATCTTTTGATTAAGGCAACTCTGCCATCCACTCCAGTGAGTAGCGAGTTACTGTTATGGAAAACCACCCTCCTCAGGAATGAGATAATTTCTCGAATACTGTTCGGCCCATCGAAATTTAAAGAGGATGTTGTCAATCAAAACATCTATACATTGCAATGGAATTTTATACATCTGTTTAGCTACTTTTCGACAAAAAATGGGGGAAACATTTGTCCTCTGGCGTCAATGGCAAAACAAATACGTCTCTTGAATATTGCATATATACTATCATTGGACATTTTAGCTTCTTGGAGGTCAAATGATGCTATTGTCATTAATTCAAAGCTGGGAGCTGCACGAATTTCGTCGACTCTTCAAGGCCTTCTTAAGCATCTAAAAGACTTCTCTCGTAAGTTTAGGACGTAATGGAAGATTTTGGCGAATCAAATATAAACATCTAAGTACCACTTAAAGGAGATTGGTTGGAAAATTCACAACTGCACACCACAGCAAAACCCAAATTTTCTTGACTCACCTGGTATTTTCGTATGTCCACTCAGTCTAACAAAAAAACCAACGTACTCTAGCTACAGCAAAAACTGTCGACAGTAGAAGCGTTCTCTAAACAATAAAGTGCGATGTAAGTTTCAATCCGCAGAGTACAGGCATCGTAGGCAGAGTTGTCACGAAGTTAGTGCAAGATGTCTTTGATTAGTGGTGTGCGATAAGTTCTTGGAAATCGTACTGTATAAGAAAGATCTGCAATGGGGGTGTGTGCATTGAGATGGGTTTGCGTTTGGTGTTTTAAGGTACATTACCTCTTCCAGTATCTCTGTATCTGTAAGCGTCACCTCTGTGTCATTGCGATCCAACTTGAAATATTTTCGTGAATAAGACTCGACAAACAGTCCTTTGTAAGTCTTTCCGTAAATGTTGATCCGTGTACGACTTATAACTCTGTCTCTCTCCGTCTCGTTCTCAAGTATGTCCACGTTGTGTATCAGCAGGTCAAAGGCCATTGGAGAGTCACAGGACAGCAATTGTTACGACATCATAAGCCATAGGCCAACGATCAAAGTTCTCATCTTTACAGTGTAATGTTCGAAGTCGTTTAAAGTTCGTTAGAAAACAACCTTCTACGTTTCAATGACAAAACAAATCAAAACAAAACAAAACGGAAGGCAAACAAACTTTATCATAAAACAAACTTTAAAAAGCAAAAACAAAAAGTCAATTTTCTTAAATGTCGATGAATATTAGATGCCATGTTTATAGTGACACGTACCGCAATCAAGCTCTTCAACCTTAAACAGTAGACCTTAGCTGCCTGTATTTCTTAAAGTCAATTTGTGTGAATGGTGTAAGAGAATAATACTTTTTCCCAATAATGACTTGGAAGAAGCAACGCGTTTTATTATCATTCCCAGCAACCATGGCAAAGAAAATCTTAACAATTCCTTAAATGGAAGAGAATGTTGCGTAGGTCAATAAAACATAACTTCGGAGCCTTTTAATAAGTCTGAAAATCTGTATTTTACCGTTATACAGTCACAGTGGGCTTTTTATGTATTCTGTCAACTTATTCCAAAAAGCAATCTCGGGGAATTTTTGATTTAGCATTCTTCTTTGACGACACGTAAAGTAATCTCTTTGTCACATAATTAAATTCCATAAAGAAATGCCATAATGTCTAATGAAACATTTTTCCTTATCACCACACGGACTTCATTCTTGGAATTTCGATAAGTACTTCAAATTAATCTTTCAAGANACTTCGGAGCCTTTTAATAAGTCTGAAAATCTGTATTTTACCGTTATACAGTCACAGTGGGCTTTTTATGTATTCTGTCAACTTATTCCAAAAAGCAATCTCGGGGAATTTTTGATTTAGCATTCTTCTTTGACGACACGTAAAGTAATCTCTTTGTCACATAATTAAATTCCATAAAGAAATGCCATAATGTCTAATGAAACATTTTTCCTTATCACCACACGGACTTCATTCTTGGAATTTCGATAAGGGTACTTCAAATTCATCTTTCAAGAAAACTGAAAACAATTTGCAATGCTATGAAAATCAAACAAATAAAATGAACGCAAAATAAAACGCGTTTATCCACAAGATACCCGTAGTTCATTCATGAAGGAGACTAAAGGTCCTTTCGTGTAAATTTGCAAAAATTCGACACTAAAGTCACTGCGAATTGTATCAGCACAAGACATTCATTCATTTCATTCATTTTCTTCAGGCGCAATTTTTCAACGTTTATAAAGGAGCAATTGCAACAAAACTCAATGGTTCTACATTTTGCCACTTTTGACAACAAATCGTGGATAAAAGCTTTAATGCTTTAAGCTTTCAAGCTTATGAACTGTCGTTCTTCCCTTCCCTCCGAAGTCGCAAATAAACTACCCTACCTTTAAGCCTCACATTCATGAAGCTACGAAATAAATTGTGAATAAGACCAAAAAGACCAAATACCGAAAGACCTACCTCGACATCAGCGAAAACTGCATTCCAAGGACCAAACATCGGCTCTATTCTACAGAATCTCAAACCAATACGAGTCTCGGGGCTGCGGCTCAACAAATCAAGTGCGAGGCCTCTTTCTTGCAGGGTCATGTGATTTTGGAGGGTCAGCAGGCAAAACCTTCAACTTCATGCCCATAACCTCTTCTCCATTAAGAGTCTCCATTGCACTTTTGGCTGCGCCCTTAGTGGCGTATTTTGCGTAACCGAAGTTTTTGTTTTTCAACATGTAAACATCGATTAGATCTCCAAAGCGACAGAACACATCTTTCAATGCCTTGTCACCTGGCGATGCAGGCGTGCAGACAATGAACAGACGATCAGCCACCTCTGTTCTTGAATCTACGAGTGGTTTTTGGGCGGGTAATGTTGCTGTCGTGTACAGCTTCGTGTGGCTAGGCCCTGCAACGACAGGTGCAGCTGGTTGGCCAAAATCAGCAACAGGAACTGAATACCCATCATCATCTGGGGCATAACGCACAACTAACTTGCTACCAGGGGGATATTCAAACCCATTTAATTTCTCTTTGGCATACACTGCAGAGCCAACACTATTGTAGACAACAAAAGCTACACCTTTTGATTCCCCCGTTTGGAAATTCTTTTTGAGGTCGCATAACTCCATGCCGGGGATCAGATCAAACAAACGGGCCAGTTGGTCTTGGGTTACATTAGTTGCTGCCATTATCTGAAGCCGATTACACACACCCCCTGCAGATCTTGCATCAGGGAAGGCTAAACTCATAGCAAATGCGGGGGGAGCATAGGCATCTTGAGCTTGTGTGGTATACCCTGGCTCAAGTTGCGACCCCATACCAGGAATATATGACACAGAGCCTGCTTCTGACATGGACTCTCGCTTGATCTTTGCAGATTTTGGCTCAGCCATCACGGCTTTGAAAGATCGGTCGCATCCCTCTAATGCCAGAGCAGCATAATGAGGTTTCCTGAAATTAACATATCCAAAACCTTTTGATTCTCTCGTCTTCCTATCTTTGACAACTTGGACATATTCGACCTCCCCGAATTCTTCAAAAACGTTTCTTAAATCTAATTCTTCCATTTTCTTCGGGATCACAATGAAAAGCCTCGTCAAGGCTGTAGCATCTTCGAAGTCTTCTGTAGACTTGCTTGATTTTGGCTTGGCAATGATGGCCTGAGGGAAGTAATATGGGTTACAAACAAGGGTTACAAACAAGAAACTTCGGATCGTTAAGGTTTCAGACTAAAATACAGAAAGGAAAACGAGAGAGAAGGAATTCTGAATTCTAGATTTTTATGGTCTATCACATACTCATTTTGATGATTTTTGAACAATTTTTACTCTTTATCGGGTAACCTGGTAAATATCATTTTTATTCCATCACTAAAGAGGCCTTTCCTGCATGCACAGAATTTCTGACATTGACTTGTCGAATGGAAACGATGTATGATGGAGGGTAAAAATTTCTACCTTGCATTCTTGCATGAAACTTTCTCATGTCAAAACTTAGTTCATCACCGTGATACTGCCCCCAGGAATCACCTCTATTCTCAAAAACATTTTGACCTTCTTTTCGCAAGGATCATGCAAAAGAATACACCTTTTCGTGACAAGNAGCACAAAACATAAATCTTTAACAAACGAAAGACTGTTTGTCAATAAAACAACCTAAAAGTTATGATACATATGCTGTATCCGTAATGCCCTTTGTGCAAAGTGAAATAGTTTCAAGCACACATTTTTAATAAGAAACTATAGAAACTTGACTCTTCGATAACAATAATGAACAAACTTCAATATTTGGCCAAATTATTAAAGAAACTCTTTTCCTTTTATCAAGGAAATCCATGCCATTTCCCTTTTATTTTCACTCATTTTTTGCACACATTTTTTTAAGAAACTAAGAATTCGGGCCAGCACTGAAAGTTTCTGGTCAGATTTTCAATGGTCAGACAGAGTTTTTTACGAGTTTCTTAAAGCTCCATTAACAGTCTTCATGCTCACTACTTGTGCCCTCAAAGGAAGGTTTATTGAAGTCTTTGCAACATTTAGACATTTACAGAGGCTCAAGTACCTTTAAGAAAGAATGCGTGTGTTGTAAATTGAGGAATTGGCGGGGGAATTGGGTAGATCAACCATCTCACAGTGATCCAGAATGTCAAAATTATGTAAGAAAAGGCAAAATCTCGCAAAAATCGAAACCATAGAAAATCCAAACTTGTATAAATTTTCCAATAAGATATACATTGAATATCTAAACAAAACAAGTCTGAGCTCAATCGGACTTCTAAGTCAAGAGTAATCCAATTTCAAAGTTATATAAAATCAAGCCCTAAAACCCTTCCCGCTACAAGTATTTCAGGGCCCCTCGAGGGGTGTTCATTGATTTTACAATATCTTTGCTAATAATAGTCCAATTTTAAAAAACTTTTTTTTAATTTGAAGAATATTGTTTTCTCTTTCAAGATAAGGCAAGCATAGTCACTTTTGATAATTCTATACTCAATTTATAGCTATTTACAAAACCCCCTTTTTCTCCGGAAGTAGCCACTTAAGGGATGTCAATTTCACAATTTTTTAGTTGAAAATATAAAAAATGAGTGAAAGTAAGTCTACAAACGCCTAATGTGCACCAAGTACCATACGTCAGTAAGCCATACCCAAAGGGAATCGTGCAGGATCGTACATGGAGGAAAATTACGAAAGTTTAAAAACATTTATTTTTCTCTCCGTCATTTTAGAAAAATAATCATTCTACACCTCCTTTATTAATCATCACAGAAATGGGAGCTGGATATTTGCTATTTTATATGCTGATGGTTCAAACATTGACGTGATGTCTTTTCTTTCACCCTCACTATCAGGAAGATTAAACTAATGCATATTACATGGCTAACTGCAAGATTATGTTTCAGTGGTAATTGTAAAGGAAAGTAAAATTTTCTAAAACAAAAGAAGCTGTTTTTTTGCAATTTTCATAATTTTCCTCCATGTACGATCCTACACGATTCCTTTTGCGTATGGTTTACTGAAGTATGGTATTTGTTGCACTTTAGGCGTTTGTAGACTTACTTTCACTCATTTTTTATATTTTCAACTACAAATTTGTGTAATTGACATCTCTTTAAGTGGCTACTTCCGGAGAAAAGGGGGGTTTTGTAAATAGTTATAAATTGAGTATAAAATTATCAAAAGTGACTATGCTTGCCTTATCTGGAAAGAGAAAACATTACTCTTCAAACTAAAAAAAAGTTTTTTTAAATTGGACAATTCTTTGCAAAGGTATTGTAAAATCAATGAACACCCCTCGAGGGACCCTGAAATAATTGTAGCAGGAAGGGTTTTAGGGTCTGATTTTATGTAACTATGAAATTGAATTACTCTTGAATTAGAAGTCCGATGGAGCTCAGATTTGTTTTGTTTAGATATTCAATGTATATTTTAATGGAAAATTTATACAAATTTGGATTTTCTATGATTTCAATCTTTGCAACATTTTGCCTTTTCTTACACTTCTTGGCTCCTATTCGCAAGCCTGATACAAAGAAAATACAGCGAAAAAGATGAAACCACGCAGATTCTCCAAGGAATTCTTAAAAAGCCCAATTCAGTATGAATCTTGATTTCGGGATCTAGAATTAGTGTGAATCTTGATTTTGGGATCTTGAATTAGTGTGAATCTTGAATTCTGGATCTAGAATTAGTGTGAATCTTGAATTCCGGATCTAGAATTAGTGTGAATCTTGAATTCCGGATCTAGAATTAGTGTGAATCTTGAATTCCGGATCT
>REGL01000240.1:298403-322800 GCA_004194395.1 Aurelia aurita complex sp. Pacific
TCACTTGAGGCGTTTAACTGCTCTTGGAACTTGACGAAAATTGCATGGCGTTTGATGCAGGTTTCAATAAATACATATAAATTCTGCAGTGTGCCAAAAAGAAATCCCTCACAATTCTGTTATTCCTCATTGAATCCGCGATGACCAAATTGAGGACATGTGCATAGCAGTGGGTATATAATGCAGTAGGTGAGAGGTTTTGCATAAGAGCTTGCAGACCTGCATGGATGCCAGAAACATTGCTTGCTCCATCATAGCATTGGCCACGAAGCATTGATATTTCAATGCTGCATTCTTTAAGCTCTTCTGTTACGGTCTTCAAAAGCGTATTTGCATCATTGAATCCTTGAAACGATTCAATGGAGTATGAGTATCAATGGCACTCTGATTTCTCATGCTTCGAGAACTTCTCGGTCTTTTTCCAGTTACTGAATCTATTAGTGATAAAAGCAGGATCTCCCTTTTGCAATATCTGAAAAGATCGTTAAAATCTTTAATCAAAGCTATTCAAGCAATTGCTGGATTAAAGCCAAGTAACCATCAAGGGTCGTTTGCCATTTGAGTAGAGTTGAGTTCAGAAATGCAGAATATTCCTTAAAAAAAAAATGTTAGCTACATAACCTTAGCCAATGCATGTCCATAATGACTGACAGAAACTTTTTCACTAGCTGTCACAGATGCCATCATGAATCCATTCATCATCAATTTTACGTTATTATGGATACTACAAACCCAAATAGAATGAGTGCCACTCTTGCGGCTAAAACACATCATATTGGCCTTACCATTGCACATTTTGAGAAGCTTATCTTCATTGATGGATGTTGTGATTTGAACGTTTGGTCAATTTCTTTAAGATTTCCGGTGGCGGATCCAGAGAATATCTTGACCGGAACCAATCTAAATGTGAGCAAAGCGAGCCGAAAATAACAGGGGGGGGGGTCCGGGGGTACCCCACCAGAAAATTTGTTGTGACCACGCCCTTCAGATTGGCTTAAAACATTATTTCAGGGAAATTTCCTTCGACCACACCCTCCAGGTTTGCACACTAAATGTTGCAAAGTTATGATTCAAAACTAGATAACTTTATTGATTAGAGTTTGAGGTTATGTGATATTTTTTGGTCATGAATATGAATATTTCAAGTCTCCAAAATCATCAAAGAATTTCTCGCGATGCTCGAGGAATAATATATCATTTTGAAATACTACGTCAAATCAAAGTGTACAGCATGAATTTTTACTAGCTTGATTAAAGTCATAAAATGACACTCATGTTATCATTCATACACAAACATGATCAACTCATATAAACATACATAGATCATACATAGATGGAAAGATCGTTAAACTTCCTCATCTTCAGGAAGNTTGCAAAGTTATGATTCAAAACTAGATAACTTTATTGATTAGAGTTTGAGGTTATGTGATATTTTTTGGTCATGAATATGAATATTTCAAGTCTCCAAAATCATCAAAGAATTTCTCGCGATGCTCGAGGAATAATATATCATTTTGAAATACTACGTCAAATCAAAGTGTACAGCATGAATTTTTACTAGCTTGATTAAAGTCATAAAATGACACTCATGTTATCATTCATACACAAACATGATCAACTCATATAAACATACATAGATCATACATAGATGGAAAGATCGTTAAACTTCCTCATCTTCAGGAAGTTGCATGCTTCATAGCCGCATCCGGCTGGGATGTCGTCTCTCGAATTGATCAATTATTGCATCTGTATTAATCTCAATGTCTTTATGTACATGCATTATTGCCAATGAATTCAGGCGACGCTGCGTCATCATGCTACAGAGTCACGTTTTGATTCATCTTAAAGTGGAGGCGCTTCTTTCTACCGTGCACGTTGTCATTGGTAGAGTACCAAGGATTTGAAGCATTGTGCCTATCACCGGGAAAACATCTGGGTCAGTAAGAAGCAGTGTTTTGGACACCGTATTTGGAAGCCTATCTCTGTCATATCGCGCCCAATGCTTTATCCAAATATCTACTTCTGCATGGATGGTTACAGCATTTGGGAGATCCTCCTCATACGCAGCAAGGAAGTTCTGTAAATTTTCATTCCATGCTTCAACATTGGTGTTTCTCTGTTCCATCGTAAGGGCCGGGATGATGCTAAAACATTTTACTGCATCAATCTGCCTGAAGGAAAATCGATTTGTCAGCTCTACAAGCATATGATCAAGCATGGGAATTGTGATTGATCGCTTGTAATAATCTTGTGGCATCGAAGCTGGTGGATTCGCTCAATTCCGCTGCAGATTGCAGCACCTTGGCATTGATGGCTTTCCACCCACACTCGCAGACATTTCTGCAGCAGCTGCAAAATAATTTCCATGGTATTCATCCACGTGTTGACGAACATCTTGAATGGTTTCGACCAATAAACCTATCATTTCCTATGCCTTTGCCATGTCCATTTCCTGGCGCTGAAGTAAGACAGTTGCTTGCCTGGTATATGCTTGCTTGGTATAGAATCATCTCTGTGACGGGGGAGGGGTATGTTATGTTTAGCGCAAAGAAGAACAGTTTTCACAACAGGAGCAAGCTTCTGCCTATTGTGATTGATCTTTGCATTGAGAGCAGAGTCGAGAATCCGGACAACAGACCTCGTGTTTTCCATCATCGCAGTGAAATCTTGCTTTGTAAGTAAGGCCGTCTTCTGAACCTCAGATTTAAGTTCATGCAGCTTTAATTTGGTTTTTGCTGAGGACCAATTTTTCCAGGGGCTTTTCATCAGTTTGTCTAGCTTTGATGTGCTCGAGCCAACACTTCTTCCAAAGAAAAAACATGGAATACAAAATGCGCCATCCAAATCATTTGATTGTGCCCGCCAAGGAAAATATTGCAACCACTCTCTGTTAAACCCTCAAGCTTTTCCACTAATTTATCTTGTGTGAAATACAAAACTGTGATCTGCCATCCAAATAGTCTGAAGATTATATTTCTCATCACAAAGCAAAGTTGAAATGCAATTAAAAAAACAAACCAATGTAACAAGAATGTATTGGATTATCATGCTGGGTATCTTTTGGGTCTGTATGCACGACTCTAACTACCCAAAAGACCTTTTGCCTGAACCAGGCTTTAGCTATTTTGAATGACACAAAGAAATGCCCTTCCTTTCGGAATTTAAACCTAATTTTCACAAGGCTAGCACAAGGTGGATCTTAGTCTTGTGAAAACCTTGTTTAGACAAGTTGTTAATGGAACGGCAAGTTTGCATATGTGTCCAAGGTTATACGATGGCTGAACAAGGTTGATGATTCCCCATATCTGCAGTGTCATCAGGAGACTTTGCGGACCGCAGTCTAAAATGTAGAAGAACAACAAAACATATGCAAAATGTATCACTCCCGTGAAAACTAGGGACAGCACCCCTCCCAAGCAAAAATATTAGAAAGAGGCCAATGTGAACTTCATTATGAGGCTAATGTTGATCGCAATGGTGATCGCGATCTTGATTGCAACCCTTGATTCAAAGAGTGATTGCTGTGTCCATCAGAGATAATGGCAGACACTTCGCAGTTGGATGGTTCTTTCTGAAACATTTCTCAATAAATGTAATCNACCCCTCCCAAGCAAAAATATTAGAAAGAGGCTAATGTGAACTTCATTATGAGGCTAATGTTGATCGCAATGGTGATCGCGATCTTGATTGCTACCCTTGATTCAAAGAGTGATTGCTGTGTCCATCAGAGATAATGGCAGACACTTCGCAGTTGGATGGTTCTTTTTGAAACATTTCTAAATAAATGTAATCAAAAGTATTTGAATTTCCTTATTTCTGGTAGACTGTGAGATTAATTTTTGGGAGTTTTATGACAGGTTCATTTCGCTGTTGATTTATCTCTTTTTCAGAAACAGCGTATTTTTTATTGAGAATGCAGCAAAACAACAATCATCTCGTATTTTGCAGAACTTGTCTTGCCTTGTGTTCCGCTTTGACTTAAACAACTCTTCTGCGCTTCCCTTTGGTCTCTGCGCTTTCTCCTGACATTTTCTTTGCATTCCATTTTGGCCTTCGTTCAAATCTCTTCATAATAAATGGTATTGTTTATTTGAACGAGACAAAACAGTGTGCTACAGCAATTTGGCTGCATTCTTTGTCCTGTACTCATATACTTTCAATGACAAACTTCCGCATGTCATGTAGAATTCATATTGACGTTACATGTGTCAGAATTTCTTCCAGGCAGACTTTGCTGGTTTTTCCTAGAGTTATTTTTGTTGTATTGAATGTGTACAGGGAAACCCCAAAATTTGGATATACTTCCACTTCACACATCAAAGTTTGTAGACTCTCGTCATTTAGAACTTGCACCTTTAGTAGAGATTTAAGTACACCTCTAATCGACTTGATCAATCTTTCCCAAACTCCACCAAAGTGTGAGGCATACCAAGTATTAAAGGTCCAATCAACACTGCATTGTAGCAGAAACTTATGCACCTGGCCTTGATTCCATCCCTGTATCGCTGCTCGTAGTTCTCTTTCTCCACCTTTGAAGTTAGTCCCGTTGTCTGATCTTATCTCTTGTGGTAATCCACGTCTAGCTATGAACCTTCTCAAAGCATTTATGAAGGAGTCTGTCCAGACTGTTGGCCACTTCTATGTGTATGGCACGCACTGCAAGGCACTAACCCCGTACCTCTTCTCAGTTGCACGACCTCTTCTAGCCAGGAACGGTCCAAAATGGCAAGGCCTTTTTAAATTAAGTCATAATGAAATTTTGCTGTGTAAAGACATCTAACATAAATAACACAATTTTTCCTATCGCTATCAACAGCTGAAAACTCTGAAACGGAATGCCAGAGAATTGCATCCAATTTTAGGCCTAGACAGCTCAAGCTGGGCTGGCAATTTGGGTGAATTAAGGCAAGTATAAACTGTAAAAACTAAACTGTTGTGGTCGTCCATAATTCGTACAACTGATGAGCAACTCGTAGTGTCCATCCAATGTCGCTATTTGAAGGTTTTCTATCGTGGAATTCTGCTTCTTTCAAAGGAGTTTCAAGCTTGCAGCATCTATCGTCCAGGCGTCCAAAGAGCGAATAACAGTGCCTTTGCATGAAATAAGTAGCCACGATACCAAAGCGATACTTATCCTTGCCAAAAAAGACGTCCAGGTTGCGTCAACTGCAAATATGGCTGAAGATTTTGTGGATTAAACTGCCACTGAATTAATGACAGTCAGGAATTCTGGAGCTGTGAAGAGCGAGAGATATCACTTATCGCAATGCATGCTGGTTGACATACGCCTTTTAAGGCATTCTACAGTTTATATACCTTCACTTTCATGGATATTCCTGGCAAGAGATCCTTCACATCTGCAAGTTGGCATGCTCCAAAATTTGGATTGTAAGCCCTTCCATTCAGCAATGTCTTGATCTAGAAATGAAATATTGAGGTCAGTTTACCGCAAATGATCTCAGTCTAACAAGAGACAGAGCAATATTTTTGAGTAAATTTCTTTGTGGATTAGAGATACTACTGTACACATTTTCAAAGGTCTGAACATCTTTTGCGTGTATGTTTTACTATTTCATCTGGTAGACTTAATAAATAAATTGATATATTCACCTCCTGAAATGATCTGGTAGGTTGTTGCTCCCAAGGGTTTTGCGGCACTCCACCAATCCGGATAATGTGGCTCTGTGAAACTCCCATCAAAATTGGCAGTAAAACTTGGTAGGGAGACCTGGCTATTGGTTGGTGTTGATGCCAGATTTACCATTGTTGGCAAAGTGCCATCTTCCTTCTCTTCTTGCTCCTCTTCCTCACGAATGAGGACAAAAACAGCAGAGCGCCTCCTATTCCCTCTTCGAAGGGCCTCCAAATGCCACTCTCTTTGGTTACTTCTCCCCTCTTCATCATCGCTTTGTGGTGGTGTTTCCACTTGATCTAAGTTTTTTCCCTACACTTTCTTCCTAAAAGTTTTAATTGCATTTGCATCTGTCAGGTCCAATTCACCCCTCTTAATCGCCTTCTTCGCCTCTAAAGTTCTGTTACACTGTTGGTAAACAATGTTAATTCTGTCTAAATTTGATTCTGACTGTAAACAACAAATCCAACGAAAACTTGGAGAAATATTACAGACACCTGTCTCAGATGAAATTGGTTGTAAATTGTGGAAAAAAGATTCAATATTGTGTGCAGGCAAGTTGAAAAGGTTGAAACAGATACTGTAGCATTAATACTGTCAGTATGGCATCATCCTAAAGCATAAGAACACGAGATGTGATATTTTCTAATGCAGCAATTGTTAGTTCCTTCGCATTTTTTAAGTACTTGATGCACAAGCAGTTCGTGGTTGCTGTTTTAATTTTGCTCTATGCCATGAACATGTAAGCAGGGGTGGGCAATTTGCCAAATATGAACGGGGAGCTACAGTTCTACAATCTTGGACATTAATTACTGGACTTCTGCTGGACCTTTCAATTACCCCCCCCCCTCCCCCCCTCCCCCCCCAAGATCAATGTTGTTATTGACGTCGAATTTAAGGCTTGATGGGAGCAGAAACCTTTCCACCAAAATCTCATGTCAGACCAACATTGATAGGTGGGGGGAGGGGGGAAATTGGGTGTTAAAATTGGAATTGTTGTGATAATATACAATACAGTCCGGATATATTTTGTCCAAGATTGTAGCGAAAAAACCTGTTGTTTTTCTGTTGTTTTTCCAATCGATGTCCTTGCAACCAACATGGAGGCTGTGAAGAAATAATCCTAATAAATAGTTTGCAAGATATCAAATATATAACTTACATAATTTATACTGTTCAGTGTTTGCAGTTTGCGTGAGGCACGTCTTTTTCTTGGGCTGGCAGTTACTTTTGCTCTGCGCCTTTTACTATTATAGTAGCATCTCAGGCTCTCCAAAACCTCCTCCATTTGCATGTTAGGCAAATTTTTGGCCTTCATTTCATTTTTGGCTGCTAGACCAGTCGCTTAACCCTATCTGGACCGGGGGGGGGGCTAAATTAGTCCCCCCCTCCTACATCTTTGCACACAAGTTCAAATGTAACAGCCAGATACTGTTGAGGTTTTATGACTTTTCCTAAAAATTATCTGCTGACATAATGATGTAGTTGTTGACTTAATTAATTGTTTACAGTTGCCATAGCAACCAACTTTTGAGAGAGTACTTTCTGACATAGAAATTGCTCTCTAGTTTTCTTATTAAAAGCAATTTTTCTTTGAAACTTCTACAATATATATTGGGAACATAAGACACATTTTACTATGGTCAAAAATTTGTTTTAATCTATTTTTAGAAAGTTGCTGAAGTGAGCTAAATTTGCTCTTCCTGACTAAATTGTTGGTTTTTTTATGTTCATCTTGTGTTTTTGGGTGGGATTTTTGCTTAGATGTGACTTGTTGCTGGGATTTTGTCATTTTAGACTATTTTAGAGCAGTAAATACACTTTTCTTACTGCGCATGCGCAAAATGCTTGCCCATAATGACTGCACTATACCTGAACACTAATTTCAGCAGAATTTTCTATGTGGCTTCCTCTTCAACAACAAGTTTTCAGTATTGTATCATCGACAGTATGTCCAGGAAAAGAGCATTGACTGAAGAAGAAGCCTTGAAAGATATTTTAGATTTTGTTGATGGAGAATTTGTTGAAGATGATGATGACTTAGATGAGCTGAATGGAGGCGATGATGCAAGTAGTGATGAGGAATCTGGTAGTGATGATGTCGGGAATAATGATACCGCTGACTCAAATGATGGTGTTGGTGAAGCAGTTGAGGAAAGTGATGGTGGCCCAGTGACAAAACGCAAACTTTTGACAAAGAAGAGATTGGTTCATGATATCGATTCAGCATTAGATGAAGCAAACTTTGATCAAATGGCATTACCAGATGGTGAAAATTTAGAATGGGAAACGCTGACTGGTCATCTTGGACCAAAAAAGAATCCAAACACGCCAACAATCCAATGGTCAGATGAACCTCCAAATGCTGCTGGAAGAAAAGCAAGGTATGACATAGTAGACAATGACATAAGCTACACCAGCAGGGAAGCATGCTAAGCAGCCAAGACAGGCTTTGGAACTTTTTCTTTCGCCAGTAATTGTCAACCTGATTGTTATGGAAACGAATAAGAAAATTGCAAAAACAGTGTCCATTTTGCCGAAAAGTTCCATAGAGAATGACAAATATTCCCATTATGAAGAGACAAACTATGAAGAAATTTATGCTCTTTTTGGTTTGATGTATTTTCGAGGTCTGCTTGGGATCAATAATCATAGAGTTGATATTCTATTTTCTGAAAAGGCCGGTCATCCTGTTTTCAGTGCTACAATGTCTAGAAATCGTTTCAAGTTCCTTTTGTCCCATTTGGCATTTGACGATGAAAGCACTCGTCCTGGAAGATGGCGCAAGGATAGATTTGCTGCACTACGAATGGTTTTTGAAATATTCAATGAAAATTCCTCAAAGCTCATGGTTCCCAGTGAGTATATCTGTTTGGACGAGACCTTGTATCCAATGAGGTACCAAATCAATTCAAACAATATAATGCTAATAAGCCAGCCAAGTATGGAACACTGTTCAAATCAATCAACGAGGCACGATACAGCTACACCTACAGAGCCTCAGTTTATGCCGGAAAGCCAGCAGATGAATATGGTCCTTTTTACATATCTGGAACAGAAAACTATGTGAAAGATCTAGTTCAAAATCTGGCAAAACATGTTTCCCTCCAAGGTCGAAATATATCTATGGATAGGTTGTATACATCAATCCCACTAGCAAAATGGCTTTTGACACAAGACATGACTTCAGTTGGAACACTGACATCCAACAGAGTAGGAATTCCCGATGAGCTAAAGTCAACTAAAAGTCGAGGTTTACTAGTACAACTCACTGAGAAACAACAGAGGGTGTACTCTCCATCACCACATACACAGTGCGTACTTCGAAAGACAAGAAAAATGTCATGGTCTTGGCAACAATGCCCCCACTTCTTGGAGTAACCAAAGATGATGGTAAATTGAAACCAGCCATTATAAAATTCTACGACTTTACAAAGGGTGGAACGGATGTCGTTGATCAGAGAATAAGCTCTTACACCTGTAAAGCAAAGTCCCCTAGATGGACAATAGCTGCATTCAGCTATATTTTGGATCAATGCCGTATCAATTTTTCTACTGTGTGGAGCCTCAACAACCGTATGGATCCAAAGAAAGTAGACGCCTTTGATTATGGCTGGGATATGGCCTTGTCTCTCGTCAAGCCCCTAATTCAGTGCAGATCCATCAACGGTTTGAACTGGAGCACACAGCAGAAGATCAGAACGAAGAACAGAACGAAGTAGAGGACATCCTCACCATCATTGTTGCCTTGATTTGACGTTTCAGGTTCAGACAGCTGTGTGATCGACGTAGAAACTCCTTGATCTGAAATAAATACGCAAAACTTAAGAACTTAGAAAATAGAAAGCATGGCATTAGTTATGGAATTGATTACTTGGCAAAAGCAACAAAAAAGAGTAAATACGGACAAAGTTTGATACTGCTTCTAACTTTTGTCGTGGTCTTATCATGGTTTGAACGGTATCGGTTTGATGTAAGTCACGTTTTGACGAGCGATTACTGAGACTCATGACGTTCTGCTGGCAATGTAATCTATTTGTCGTGTTGCGGTGTTTCTGCCTTTAAATTTAATCATTTTTTCGTCATCGCAAGCATCTTCGGATCCGGCAATCGACGTTGGTATCGTGGCCTTTACTTTTTCAAATTATTTTAATGTAATCTATGTTGCCCAAACTGTAGCCCCAACAACTAACCGAAGGATTCCTCACTTTTTCCAGTCGGTTCACTTGCATTTGCTAAAGGAATGAGCAATGAACAGCTAAACGAATGTTTCTGAGATAAGCTTACCGTTACTGTTGTTAAATGCAATAATCATGCTTTGCCATGCCATCTTAACTGTTTCATCTTCAGGGATAACTTTTCGTGCAAATCGTACGGCTTCATTCCGATATTGCATGACTATGTTCGTCGTAAAGACTTGCTGGCAGCAGCTCTCAAGTTTGACAAGGAATAGGAATACCTCGTCGTAAACATGAGTAAGTCCACCTCTGTTATACCTTTCGGTGTGTTCCAGTGTGTCTTGGTAGTCTGTCAGTTGAGTGACTCTGTTGTGCGATGCACTCATGCTTTTTAGCACTTTCATAACCTCCTTCTCAAAAGAGAACTTCTTCAAAACACCCTTGCGCGTTTAACCTGCGTTCCTTGTTATATAGTTGGCAGCTGTTGTCTCCTCCTTGTGTAAAACCCAGGCAGCCAAATAACGCATCTTACCAAGTTCAGATTGCGCCAGTAATGGAGCCTGGGTGATAGTTCTCGTATCCTCGTTGCCTCCTATCTTGCTTACCATTAGCCCTGTAAGATGAAGATAGTCACAAAATTATTACTCGAGTGTTGATACCATTCCAAAAATTGATTTGATTTCACTGATGCATTACTTGCCATTTCAGCAAATTGAGAGAGAATTGCCAAAGCTTCCTGCTCGACAAGAAATATATGCAGAGTAATTTCCTTGGGGAGGGGGGCACATAGAATCTGCTACACATATTTTTTTTAAGAAACTAAGAATTTGGGCAGGTACTGGAAGTTTCTTAAAATTATCAGATTTTGAGTACTCAGAGTTCCTTACGAGTTTCTTAGAGGTTCCATTACAATCTTCATGTTCACTACCTGTGCCCTCGTAAACATTTCAAAACAAGGTTTTTTAAGCCTTTCCAATGTTTAGACATTACTCAAGTACCTTACGAGTAATATGATACAGGAAACAAGTGAAAGTAAAGTAAAAACATATCGAGGATTTCCTTTATCAAAATAAATATTTTCTTAGCTTATATTCTCGCAGTACTGGAGTTTCTTAATTTTTTGGCGATCTGAGAGTTGAGTTTCTTATAAGCAGTTTCTTATAAGAAACAATATGTGTATTCAAAGGGATAGGACAAAAAATACTTAAACAACTCTGCACTCGTTTTTTTATAAGAAACAATAGGCTCAATTTTTCGAAAGTCAAGAAACCACCCTACCTGAATTGAAAAAGCGAAGAAACTTTTGTAATTTCTAATTTTAATTTTCCTGTCGCACTTAAAATGTTTTAGCAACTGTTTGCACATTATTTTGAATGCGAGTTATGTTATTTATTTGTTTTGAGATCTTACTAAGTAATTTGGGAGCCCTTTAGACAAAACATAATGAACTCTACACTCCCGGCATTAGAAATATAAGGACCTTAGTTTCTTATAAAAACATGATTGTATGGTTTGTGCATCAAATTTTGCATTTTAAAGCTCGATTGTTCTCCAAGTGACAGGCACTTTAGGTTTTGGACGGTTGTTTTCTCTTATTTTGCCACCTAACTCCGGAACCCAAGGATGAAATGTCCAACCACTTTTAGTTTCGTTAAGGGTTTATAGTAGTTACCCACAAACAGTGGCGTAGAGCTAGGGGGACGCCCAGGGGGCTCAGCCCCTAGTCCTTTTTTCTGTAATTTTCCTTGGGGGGGGGTTTTAGCTCCCTAGTTATTATAAAGAAATTTTGAGTTTCTTATTTTGTTTAATATGACCAATATGATGGAAAAGGTAACATTTCATATTCTTTTTTGAAAGAACAGATTCTGGTAACATGCTCACAGGCTATACCTTCATTTCTCTACATACACAATCCAGTCGCAGTTCACAGCAAAGAAGGACCTCCTGCACATCTATGGGGTGCCACATTATGCTACATCAAAATGACTTCAGAAACACAAAAGTGCAAATGAAATAGAACAAGGAAAAATTTGAGCCTAAGACAAATTTGATCCAAAATCTGAAGCCTTGAAGCATCTGGCAGAAAAGTTGAAATTGCAACTTTCAATCCAAGTACTTTAGTTTGAAAAAGCAAAAAACCCTAAAAACACTGCCTGTGTGCTCTTTTTCCCAATTGGTCCAATAAATAAATAAATTTTGTGCAACATTTGGTGCTCAAGCAACTTTCCTCTTGTGAATTGCTAACAAATGATATATACATATCTTCTTATATCAGAAACTTGCAGAAATGAAGAATTTGGGCCAGTACTGAAAGTTTCTTAAAATTGTCAGATTTAGAGTACTTGGAGTTTCTTACGAGTTTTTTTGCAGGCTCACATAACAATCGTCATGTTCACTACCTGTTCCACTCTGAACAAGCCTTTCTGATGTTCAAATATTACTTATAAGTGACTTCTGATATCATACAAGAAACATATGAAAACAAAGTAAATCTGTGTGAAAGATTTCCTTTATATCAAAACAAAACGTTTCTTAACATTGATTCTCCCAGTACTGGAGTTTCTTAATTTTTTGGTGATCTGAGAGTTGAGTTTCTTTTGGGCAGTTTCTTATGAAAAAGGGGGAAATGCACAGACGCCAGCAGAAGACAGGTCCTTTCCTCTGTGAGGTTTAGTTTTTTTTCAAGTGCTATGCTGGTAGAGTTTTAGTTGTCTTCAACATACAGCTTCTGTTCCCTAGAGGGTTAATGGTCATGGGGTTCCATTGTATATCCCACATTAAATGCCTTAAGAATCTGGGCCTAAAATGAACCAAGGTGACTCCAAACTTTTCTATGAAAGCCGTGAAGATGCAACAAGTGTAGAAGACCACATATGATTACACTGAAGATATGACCAGAACTCTTCAAAAATTTGAAATTTTCAAGGATCAAATCTTGACAATATATTTGTTGCAACAATCTTAGAGGACAATCATCCCATGCAAAACTACTTTATTACTCCTGGCTAAAAACCCCAACCTTGCCCAAGTGTAAATGAACAACTTCTTTCAGTGACCACAAAAACATAAATGAATCACTTTTTAAAAAGTAGCAGCAACTCATTTTTCAAAATATCACATTGAAAAATTTTCACACAAATTCTACCAAAGACTGAAATGCTATACAAAACAAATGGGAAAAGATGCTATGAATCAGTGGTGGACACTTAAAAGAAACAGGGGTGTCATCACCCCCCCCCCAATGTTGGCAAGAAAACAGTCTGTTGTTTGAATATTCTTGCTTACTGAAACAATAGCTAATTGCCCCTCAATATCTGGCAAAATGCCCACCACTGCTATGAATGTAAAATACAGTATATGCTATGGATTTAATTGATACAAAAAGTCTTTCAGCAAATTGTCCGCACTGAATTATTGTATCTGAATTGAGCTTCTTTAAAAAAAACTATTTCCAGCATATAGAATCATGACTAAATGAACATCCTTCACATTTCAAGGGTCCGCAGAGGTTAAATGGGTAAGCTGGGGGTTAAATGAGCAATGTTAATTACTGAAATGGTAGATCATGGCCATGGACTGTTTTATCAACATTCAACAAGGAGGGTGGTTATATTATACTGATGTACATGTAGGTAGAGAAAATCGGACTCAGATAAAAAATTCCATATTTTTGCCCAGTATGGAAAGTAGGTTAATTTTCACCCAAGACCTTGGGTGTGCAAAGAAGGGTCCTCTATTGTTTATCTATTGTCTGTTTAGAATATATTGTTTTTTAGAGTGTCCAAGTGCCACATTTTCCATACAGGTGTTTTGCCTTGCATAGTTTACCCAAACCCATCAGACTTATGCAAAAGATTGCCCACCTACTGGGAGTGCAATCCTAGCAAACAGGCTTGTATATTAAGAGCGATAAAGAAAACAAATTAAAAAGAGGACCTTATTGCCACAGNACTGATGTACAGGTAGGGAGAGAAAATCGGACTCAGATAAAAAATTCCATATTTTTGCCCAGTATGGAAAGTAGGTTAATTTTCACCCAAGACCTTGGGTGTGCAAAGAAGGGTCCTCTATTGTTTATCTATTGTCTGTTTAGAATATATTGTTTTTTAGAGTGTCCAAGTGCCACATTTTCCATACAGGTGTTTTGCCTTGCATAGTTTACCCAAACCCATCAGACTTATGCAAAAGATTGCCCACCTACTGGGAGTGCAATCCTAGCAAACAGGCTTGTATATTAAGAGCGATAAAGAAAACAAATTAAAAAGAGGACCTTATTGCCACAGGCCCACATCAACTGCTTAGCTACATAAACATACAGTAGCTGCCATACCCAGCCTGTGTTAAAAAATAACATTGATTCCTTGCTTGCTGGGGACACAGTAGTGTTTCTTTCGCTATTCTTAGTTTATAGTCTGACCATTTTAAATTTCAATCGGATATATTTACATCCTTCTGTTTTATTGTCGGCAATGCAAGGAATTGTTTGTCTGCATTCTACAGAAGACCGACCTAGAGGGTAGGGTACCTACTCCTCAAATAAATGGGTGAAATGCAAATAGGGCTTATCTGCCTTCATAAGAATTTCACAGCAAATTTCATGAAACCATGTCTCCAATTATTTCTAGATTCTCCAACCTTTTGTGTGTGGTTGTTCTTCTTTTGTTCTCCGTTGGTTGTTCACATTCTTGGGCCTCCTGCCACACCACAACCTTCAGCACAGTCTACAGGCCTACTCTAACCATAGTCACTCTAACAAGGCAGCAATGTCAAGAAAAATTCATGGTCTTGGCTTGTTCTGGTGTCTCCTTTGCTATTTTCTTGCCTCTCCATTTTTATTCGATGAAATTACACTGCCCCTCCAAATTTGACCTTTTCTTAAATCGCCATCTTGATCCATGAGAAGCCACAGACAATATCCCGATAACTCCAAGATGTTTGTTTTTCTAACATTTCCTTGACGGAGGGAGTAAAAGCTGATGACAATCTGAATATTATTCCTTAGAGGAGAAGAGAGAACAGCGAACAGCTTCCACAACCAAACGATTGATGATATAGTTACCCCCTGATTGCAAGAAAACTCACCTATTGTTACTCATCCGCCACCGCAGCAAAATTGTTACGCGCACTGTACGAAAGCGCTGTTATGGAAAACCACTTAGTTACTTACCCATTCAAATCTTCTCGCTCGCTACGCTAGTTCGCTCCTTTGGAGAGGTAGCTCGCTTCGTGAGCAATGCTCCTCCGCAGAGGACTTAAGGTAGTAGTATCGAATAAAAATTTCCTACAAAATAAAGGTGTCCGCAATGCTCCATGGCTTGAGCAAGAAATAACTGCCTTGAGAGAGAGTGGCCAGTGCAGTACCAGAGATGCAACTGCTATGGTATAAGGTAGGCTAGATAATACTGCCAATTTTTCCAGTTCAATTGCAGCCTTTGTATCAAGTATTTATTATTTCTTAGGGAATAAAATATTTAGGTCTACAAAAGGCAACCGCACTCCAAACGGTCCAAGGTTCTCAAAAAGTCCCACTATTTGAGTATTCAAAGTTTCTCATTATCATTATTATTTATTGTTATTATTATTACTTTCTTTATGGTAGGCGTTTCAAAATAGCTACTGGGTGTCCCAAAGAAAAGTACTGCTGTTTAAAAAATCATCAAAAATTGATTATCAAACCTTTGATAACATTTTTTTTTTAATGGCTTTGTCAAAGACCCAAAAATATTCACAGATGATAAAATGGTTGCTTTTCATACAGCACGTTGAAAAACCTTATTTTGAGCTATAGTTTTTATGCAAAATATTCAATCTTTCCTAAGAGTTAAAATTTTCAGATTTTCTATCATCATTGAAGTCGCCAATGATAGTGCACATTTATTTTTGTTATTTATGACCTAACTATAAATTTTACACGCACAAAGAAATTGATTTGGCAATCATCAGTGCTTTTTACAGTATGATTAAAAGCCAGGTAGCCCTAAGAGTCAAATTTGTTCGTTTTAAAACCACTTACCAGATCAGCTATGTTTTGGAAAATAATTTGGTCCTTGATCTACGTGACCAAAAAAGAAAATTGAAGATCGGCGGTGTAATCAAATTTTAGTGATTTTTCAAACGGGAGTACTTTTTTGGGACACCCGGTATGTTACAGCTAATTGATGCCTCAAACTGATGCCTCAAGGGTTCCTTAGAGGCCCTTTACATGAGAAATTTCAACCCGGGTTGAGTTTCAATTGACGGTGTAAGCCTTCATCGCGTTTACATGAAGGAGGCCGAGTTGAAACTCAACACGGGTTCAACTCAACTCGGCAACTCAACCCGTGTTGAAATTTCAACACGGGTGGAAATTCTCATGTAAACGCAATATTTTTTCAACTCGGGGCAAGATTAGAATGCGAACAAAGGAGATCGAATCTATTTCCGCAATCATTCAAATATTTGAGTGGGCTCACATTCCTTCTTCCATTGTTTGCAACCATGTGACCTAATCTCAACCCATGTTGAGATTTCATGTAAACGCAAGGCAAAATAAGCAATGCTGTTAAAACTCAACCCGTGTTGAAACTCAACACGGGTTGAAAATTATCATGTAAAGGGCCTCTTAGAAGTTTCCTTTTCTGACATTGAACTATGCAGCAGCTACACACAAGATAAGTGAACAGGATCTGGAATGATCAAATGGGTACGTCAAGATAGAATTGGCATTAAGTAATACTGCTTTTAAGCTTTTCACCACTCAAGAATTATTATGTTGATGTGAAAAATGTCTTGAGATTTTGGCATAGCAGTAGCAAAAGAAGATTTGATTGAAGAAAACTTTACAAAAATCATTCCATAGCTCCATATGAGAGGATTCAAAAATTTAAAAGAGAAGGATGTTTTGCAGTTGAAGCTTTGGGCACAATTGAGTCATTGATTGTGAATTTGGATAAAGAACTTGAAAACACCAGAACNGGTAGCAAGGAATCACTGGATTGACACCATTTTGAATGATCCAATGTTCTACACTGGGGTGAAATCCAAAGAGTTATTGGAGCTTGTTTTTGGATTGGTGAAGGACAAGGCAGAAAAGATGACTCTTTGGCGAGGCTTCGAGACTGCACCAAAATGTAAGAGCACCCAGTCAAGGAAGTTGTCAACATGGGAAGAATTCTTGCTTACAATTTTTCGAATTCGAAGGGGGACAGAAATTGAGATGACTGCTCATCTGTTTGGTATATCTGTTGGCTTGGCTAGCAATATTTTCATAACTTGGACCTTGTTTCTGGAGAAAGAATTAGTATATCTGAGGAGATTTGCATCTGTTAAATGCAATGAAAAGCATATTCCAAAGTCTTTAAGGGACGAGTACGGTGAGCCAAAAGAGTTTGTCAAGGGTGTAAGGAGCATAATTGATGCTGTTGAATTTCGATGTGAAGCCCCAACCCTACCTGCTGCTCAGAAAAAACTTTACAGTGCATATTACAATGATAATACATACAAGTTGTTAATTGGGTGCACACCAAATGGATACATTAATTACACTTCTGATTTGTGGTCTGGAAATGTTTCAGATAAGGTGATTGTGGAAAATCTNCAGAAATTGAGATGACTGCTCATCTGTTTGGTATATCTGTTGGCTTGGCTAGCAATATTTTCATAACTTGGACCTTGTTTCTGGAGAAAGAATTAGTATATCTGAGGAGATTTGCATCTGTTAAATGCAATGAAAAGCATATTCCAAAGTCTTTAAGGGACGAGTACGGTGAGCCAAAAGTGTTTGTCAAGGGTGTAAGGAGCATAATTGATGCTGTTGAATTTCGATGTGAAGCCCCAACCCTACCTGCTGCTCAGAAAAAACTTTACAGTGCATATTACAATGATAATACATACAAGTTGTTAATTGGGTGCACACCAAATGGATACATTAATTACACTTCTGATTTGTGGTCTGGAAATGTTTCAGATAAGGTGATTGTGGAAAAATCTGGCTTTTTGGATCATTTAGTACCTGGCGATAAAGTCATGGCTGACAAAGGTTTCAGAATTAGGGGGCTGCTTACTTTGAAGCAATGTAAATTGGTAGCACCACCAGCTCTCAAAGGAGGCAAGCTTAAGCCAAGGGGTTCTACAATGGCCAGGAAAGTTTCCAATGCAAGAATACATATAGAAAGAGCAATCAGACGCATAAAGACATTCAGGATTCTATCAAGACAGCTAAAACTTACTCAAAAAAACTACATGAACAGTATTTTGAAAGTGTGTGTGTCATTGGCAAATTTAGGTAATGATCTTGTTACATAAATATTCATTTTCCCTTTAGATCAAGCCTGCAAAGAGTCCTGAACATGGTGCCTTTCGGTGAAATGGGGAATTTCTCAATAGCAAAAATGCAAGAAACCTTTGTAACAAAAAACAAAACTCCACATGCATGTGGGAAGGCACTGTTGTTTAAGACCCTTATCAAAACCGTGAAAGATGTGACACTCATTTTTTCACAAGGAACTTGGCTCTGGGATTTGAAGGAAGGTTTGCCCTACTGTAATTTTTATGAAAAAATGTCTTCGAGAATTCTTAAATTTCATCAAGTTGAATTTCAAAATTTATCAGAATTAATTGATGACCATTAATACCACATTCAAGTCCAAAATAAACCAATCATAAACAATTTCATACTCTGTAGTATTATCGAATTTGGGTTGATAAACATTTCCTAGTGTATAAAACATTTTGCAGTTCAACTAATATTGTAAAAGTTTCAGTTAAGCTTGAATTGACGTCTTCTGATTTTTTAAGTAGAGTTATTCTGGAAGTAGCTATTATACATTTCCTTACAAGTGGTTTCTTTTGAAAAAATTAGTGTTTATGGATTTCCAAATCAGTCACATGGATCATGCTACACATATCATTTTTATATGAAAGGAAGAACTTGGGCCTTTACTTAATTTTTTTTAAGAATTATCAGATTTTGAGTACTCAAAGTTTCTTACAAAGTTTCCATAACAATTGTCATCTTACTTCCTGTTCCCTAACCCTAGGTTTTTTCAAGCCTGTCCTAGTTTACACATTACTTTTAAATGATGTGACAGTTGAGTTTTGTAGCAGTTTCTCAAAAAAAATATGTGTATATGTCCAGAAATTCTAAGGGCTAGTTTCAGTCAATGGAATTCCTGAGTGAGATTTTTGTACTTTTACAAATTTAAGGGCTTATGGCTTTTATTGGGTAAAATTCCACATCTGGAAATTCCACTGACTGAAAACTGTTTCAAGTATATTTGTATTATGTAAGCATTTAGCGATCTATTCTCTCAACATTCTTAATGACTTAAAAGAAGCGTGATTTACAATGAAATCCTTCATGTTTTTTCTTTCCTGCTTTACATGCTTTTCACCAAACCAGTTTCTAAAGTCTTGGGTACAAAACCATGCCTCAAAATTGACAAAACTATTCCAGTGAGAAAGAAATGATGCCACATTTAATAGCAAATACACCCCACAGTCTGTATTGTTGTTTTGCTGTGGTGTTTTCATGACGTGTCTTTGATAGTTGACATTCATCTTTGGATTCTTCCATTTCAAATAATTAGAAATTGTGTTTATCTCATTGTCCCGGGTGATGGTGTCGTATCTATGGCTCAGTGAGTCCATAACTAAGGCATGATTTCTGGCAAAAATGATGACAAACCAGTGGCCATGGGCACATATTGGCACAACAAGAATATCTTCTGGAGATATCTTTTTGAGATAGGAAGATGCTCTCTGGAAATTTTGCTCAACTGATCCACTAAGAGCAACATTTTGGGTTAATGACATGTAAAAGAGTGATTCAGCAATTGTTAAATTTTGTGTCCCCCTAAATTGTTCATTTATGAGTCGCAGGAAGACTCCAACTATATTGTCTGTAATTTCATTTCCTTCCAAGAGACAATCAAGGTCTTCTTGAAAAAGTGGTACACCCTTTATGGTAGCAATAACATAGGTTTCCCCAGTGTCATTATATTCATCTAAGTTTATTACATCTGGAACTGTCTCAAGATTCTGATTTGAAGATGTTGCTTTTGTGTTTTCATCAGATTTGAGGTCACCTGATTGAGACCCTTCCAATTCGGCATCATAATCTTCGTTTGTGGCATGAGGCACATCGGCGCAGTCAAAAACAAGAGGAAGTACCCAATTCAAGAAAAATCGGGATACCTTTTCCACCACTGCAACCCAAAAAGTAGGGTTGAATGCAATTTCAACGATAAATATGCTGCCAGCAGACCCCATTTCTGTATTCAATGTGTACACAACAAAGTCACATACTTTTATATTTGTAGCTGCCATTGCCCCTTGAATTTGGTAGTAGTACTTGTGACTTTGTTTCAGTGAGTATGTTCCATCAGCATTTTGAATCCCACCTATGTTTCCTTCCAAAAATGCCTCTCTAGGATGTTTCTCTTTGTTTTTAAATGGGCATTTATATTCAACTACTGATGTTCCACAGCACTTGCATGTTCTGATGTTATCTGGACTTGCTGCTAGGAATGGATTTGTTTTGTTTATAACAAGACCAGATGATTCAATGTGACAGTTTTCATGCGTTGTCACCATCAACTTGGTATATTCCTTTCTTGCTGCATTTTCATGCACTCTGCCATGTTCAATCTGCACAGGTAACTTTGAATACTTATTCAAATTTCCTCCCTCTAAAATTTGCCTTGCAAGTGAGTCTCCACTCTTCATAGGATCTTTATCTATATTTGTTTGTCTGCTAACAACATCCTGTAATTTAGTAGATGTTATCAGCCCCTTCCTGTGTATTTTCCAATTTTCACTGTGGCTTTGGGACTTCGTAAGGCTCTCAATCTCATCTACTTCATGTGGAGAGATTGTAAAATTTTCAAGAAACTCCTTGGGATCTTTAAAGCCATCCTTCACATAAAGATTAACCTTTTCATACAAGATTGGCTTGGCTTTTTCAATATGACTGCTGTGAATTTCCTCTTCATTTTCATCACTTTCACTGTCACTTAATAGAAATCCTGCTGCAGTACAACCAAACTCTTTGAGCTTTCTTTTGATTTCCTTCAACTCATCTTGGGAATGACACCTTTGGTCAGCAGGAGCCCTTGGGTCGAACTCTATGCTGTCTTTCATTTTCCTTTTCTTGGGAATATTGCATGGTTCAGACGGTAAATTCCCCTTCCTCTTACGCTCCCTGCCTTTGAATCCATGAATCTTCATGAGTGTAGATGCCTTCTTTACTATTACCTCTGAAATGGGTGATGGATCAGTACCCCTTTCAAATTTTCTACGCCAGTAGCAAAGCTTATCTGTTGGTCCGGACATGGGGTGCAAACAGTCATGAAGCGAATATAGAGTTGCAGCAATATGTTTGCAAGCACCATCTTGACCACCAGGGCAGTAACAGTAGGCGGAAAATACACTGCCAGCGGTTGGCTTCCATCTAATGTTTCCTTCGTCTGTTTTCACCCTGTCACCATCAATAACAAACCACAGCTTGTAATGTTTTTCACCCTCTTTGGTTTTAGGTTTCATTGTAGGCCTAACTTTACCAACAAAGACAAAATGTTCTGATATCTCTTTCACCTTCAAATCATGCACATATCCGTCTTCAAACAAGCCATATTCCTCAAATGCTTTGTAAGAGGCAACTTTTTGGCGGTCGTAGTCGCTCGATTTAAAAATCAAAAAGTTGAAAATATCTTCAATGCCGAAAGGGGGAACATTATCCATCTTGCTCGATAGCTCTTGCTCAGGAATCATGAACGGGTCTGGTAACTTTATTCCTTTAATTGTGAGCCTTTCAGACAAATCTAATACATCGTCGTGAAATTCGACATTGGAAGGAAGGCCCATCGTCGAAGCAGCTTGCGCGAGTTTGACAAGATTAGTCTTGTTCGAGTCACTAACAGCGATCCCTCTAGACATCAGAAAATTCCGCAAATTATAAACATTCATCTTCTGGAAGTCTTCCGAAATTTTATCAGCAAAAGACATGACTTTATTCTCTGTACTTCAGAATTCAATCGAGAATGTTTTCACTGTACGTCGCTTTGCAGTATGGCTGTGGCCTAATGTTTGTCCAAACTTTTGCCGCGCTAAGTATTCAACCAATCAGATTCCAAGATTAGAGAGACACGTGATTGCGTCGCGGGGGGCCCTGAAAAGGTGGATTAACGAGAAGGAAAAAAGTATCCGATCTTGCTGGGAATAAAATCAAATCGATTTTATTTTATTCCGAATATCCNTCTTCTGGAAGTCTTCCGAAATTTTGTCAGCAAAAGACATGACTTTATTCTCTGTACTTCAGAATTCAATCGAGAATGTTTTCACTGTACGTCGCTTTGCAGTATGGCTGTGGCCTAATGTTTGTCCAAACTTTTGCCGCGCTAAGTATTCAACCAATCAGATTCCAAGATTAGAGAGACACGTGATTGCGTCGCGGGGGGCCCTGAAAAGGTGGATTAACGAGAAGGAAAAAAGTATCCGATCTTGCTGGGAATAAAATCAAATCGATTTTATTTTATTCCGAATATCCGAGTTGCAGGAACAAAGACATGAGAGATGCCGACTGTCTGGTGACGTCATGTGGTAACTACATGGCAAGTTTTGAAGAACATCTTTCGTCGTTTGCTGGAGAAGGAAAAGGCCTTCTCGTTCAGAATAGACTTAAATGAACTTGCGGAGAACTTTAACGTTGGCAATTTGACCTTAAAGTTTCCAATGCTAGGTAGTTTGTAAGCGTCAAGTCTCTGTCACGCGCTCCCTGGCTTCCACCTCCCATTATTTTCGAGTGAATTCGCATGAATGATGCCAGAAAACGTGGCAATAATAGAGCAAACAAGGACTTTTTATGTCGTCAATTTCCTCCTTCATATCTAGGCCTCCTGATTTGAAATAGCACGCACTTTTAAAATGAATGAACTTTCTCCACTTTAAGATTTATCGTAACTAAAATCTGCTGAACCTAAGATATTGAAAAAATATTCGATCAGATATTTCATCACATCTATTTATGGAATATCCGACAGAAAATCCTTGCAGTGTAACAGGGCCTTGTCATTTGAGAACTAATAGTTGGGCAATAAGCAATTGCAAATTTATTTCTAACCCATTTTAAGCTGATCTGAGTAACATACTGTAGACCAAAATTTGTTTCGCTCATTTCAAAACAAAGTGTGCTAAGTCTCGCAAAGTGTGCTTAGAAGCTCTGAGGGGCATATTATTCTCTGATCCCAAGGATTAAATCTCAATATGTCTCGTATTTGAGGGTCATAACAAGGGGTCACAAACCACCACCGGGGGCGGGGGTGGTTCTTTGCTAAATGTTGCGTAGTGGTCTGCAACGAGCATATTCAAAATGACACCATTTTCATTTTCATTTCATTTCATTTTTTTAAGGAGGGTTGCCCTTCAGCAGAAGCTGGTTTTCCGATAAAACATTTTACAATCTAAAAAATACTCAAATTAAACTATAAAACCCTATTTACAATTTCAAAACAAACTTACAATGATATTAACAAATTTTGAAATATATAAAAAAGAAACCCCTGTTTTAAACAGTTTCAAACTGTTGGCTAGACAAATTTTTACGTAAATGGTACCCTTGGCTAGACCAATTTGACCATTCCCTGGACCAATTTTTACGAAAATGGCACTTGGCTAGACCAATTTTGACCACTCTGTGATCCAATATTGTCAAATTTGTACCAAATATATCATGACCGTTCGCTAAACCAATCTTGTCAAAATGATACCCTAGCCTAGACCAATTTGAGCATTCCCTGGACCAATTTTTACGAAAATGACACTTGGCTAGACCAATTTTGACCACTCTCTGAACCAATATTGTCAAATCTGTACCAAATATATCATGACCGTTCGCTATACCAATCTTGTCAAAATGATACCCTTGGCTAGACCAGTTTGACCATTCCCTGGACCAATTTTTACGAAAATGGCACTTGGCTAGACCAGTTTTGACCCGACTCTATGAACCAATATTGGCTAGACCGTTGCTAGGCCAAAATTGCAAAAAGTATACCCTTGGCTAGACTAGACGTCCGAAAAAGTATACCCTTCGTCGCGGCACATCCCCAGGTACCTTTACTATGAAAGAACCCCCCCCCCTCCGTGTCACAGACTTACCTCTGCAATGCAATCCCGGTGCTTGGCATCAAAAAATGCAAGCCCACCTTCTCCTTCATTCATGAAGCTCCAAGCAGCATATCTTTGTAAGACCTGCATTTGTAATACCCAATATTACTTTCAATTCAGTTTCTCATTGGTGGAATATTTGGTGTTATTTCAGCTTCAATCCCGACTAACAGTTGTTTGGTAAGTAATCCATACAAGATTGATATCATCATCCTTGTTATTGGCCCTACCCCCTGGGCATTCACTGACCCCTTAATAATAATATATTAATAATGGCAACCAATTCTCCATTCCGGAGCAGTTACAAGCTACAAAACATGGGTATTGCACCAGTAACACAGGTTTTATTGGGTGTTTATCTTTTTCCTATTTATGAAAAAAAAAAAAAAAAAAAAAAAAAAAAAAAAAAAAAAAAAAAAAAAAAAAAAAAAAAAAAAAAAAAAAA
>REGL01000241.1:24097-39432 GCA_004194395.1 Aurelia aurita complex sp. Pacific
TTGCACGGAACAATAAAGAGAGCAAGGAACAGTGCAAGGTTTATTTTATAACATGGCCGGTACAAAACGTACCGGGGTAACTACTTTTGTGAGCTTGTACAAAACTGGGTCTATACTTTTTATAAAGCAAATATGAGCGGGCAGTAACATTTATAAGCTCGAGATGAAGTTTGAAATTAAAAATTTCATTCTGTGGACAAAAATTTGAAATATGCATGCTGATAAATGCTTGGAAGGGTGTGCATAAAATGAATCGGAATTTTCTCCTCAGTTGTTTGCAAGAACGATTCATCAGTCACATGATTTTTACGTTGACAAAGACTGGCAAGGACAAGAGTTGATTTGGTTATGGTCTTTGGCTAATTTATCGGTGGTTCATGGATACAGGGTAGATACGCTGTTTTAAGGAAAGGGTGACGGGCTAGATGCTTTTTTTGCAATAATGTTATACGGGACAAGCAGGCTTCTTTGCAACAATTTTTCTTCTCCACCGGCCATGTCATGTAATGAATTTTGCACTGTCTCTAAATTTGTTCAAAGGTGAGGGATGTTGTCTGCACTGCTCCTATGATGGCTCGTTGATATCTGGATGCGTTGACTTACATTTCAAAACCATTTCCATTAAGTTCTTTAACATAGATCTGTAAATTTATCAATTTATTTCCTTTCTGCCCGTTTTCATTGAATAATGGAGCAATATTTCTTGATCTACTTAGGTGGACTCGCATTCACATCTGGTCAAATTGGAACAGCCATTTTGATAGCAGCTATTCCAGTTACCTTATTGACGGGCATCATCGCTAAGGTAAGGGTTGCCGTACTAAGTTGAGAACTACGGAATGAGTAAAAACACCCCCATTTGAAAAGCCACTGCTCCCTGCTTCTCAAGATGATGATGTTGGCAACTATGTATTGTTTAATGGTAGACATGTTCAAATCAATTTTTAAAGTTTGCCTGACTGGAATCGGCCACTCTGTTCTGAAACCGTTAGGGATTTTCTCAAGAGAGCCCAAATAGGCCTAAGATCACGACCAAATTTTCCTAATATTTTTGCCTTACAGCGATGATTGCAACACGTTTTAGCACGTGTTATCCTCTTCTTGGGAGACTGAAGTCACCTGCAATAATGTCTTTATCCTCCCAGCGATGACACTATCATCCTCCTAAAAGGATAGCACGTGCTAAAGCATGTAAAACCATCGCTGTAAGGCAGAGATTTTAGGCCAGGTGAATTCCGCAGCAGTCGCGGAAACCGCTAGAAACCGCGGAAATTATTGTTCTCTTATAAACAATAGCTTCCGTGAAATCACTTAAGGCCAAAGTGAATTCCGCGGAAAATGGAATCAAAGAAGAAATTAATTGATAAACTGAAATTTTTATGACCGTACCGCGAAGTTGTGTGAAGCACATTTGTATCGAATTTCTTTAGGATACTCATTACTGATTTCTTCCAGATCGGTCTTAAGTTAAAGCCTACCTTTTCGAAGGATGTCATTTCGCGGAATTTCTTTCACCATTGAAGAATCAAAGCCAGCAAATTGAAGTCGAACAAAGATGCAAATATCAAGTTTGATATATTTTTCTTAGAGGTGTATCTACCACTTTTCCGGATTTTAGGGATATTTTACAGATTTTTCTTGAAAATTAAAGGATTTTTGCCAAAGGTGAACGAGGTTTTTATGGAGTGATCAAGATTTCCCTTTTGCTTCTGTTCGAAAATTTGAGAAAGCTAACAAATCGACTTTTGCCAACTGTGTTGCTTGTTTCGCCGTTCAAGTTCAATCAAATTTAGGCCTTAGCATGCCTTGATGTATGTCAGTCCATGGGCAATAATGCACCGTGTTTGTAGCATAGAAATCAAAGTTCATTACCTCGTTACTGCTGTTTTTCTTCGATATTTTCTCTTAGGCCTAAAAGCCCGCCATTGCAAGAAATAGAATTTAAATAGCGCCTGGTGCATGCGCATCTCGGAGAATGGTTAGCTCCTTCACAGCGTAGAATTTCGTTTCAAAGGTCCACCACCCTTATTTAGACATTATTTAATTTCTATGCTACAAACACGGTGCATTATTGCCCATGGTCAGTCCATGACTTAAGTTAATCCTCACCAGGGGCGGACTGACATTATTAATTTAGGGCCCGGGTGGTTCAGATATGAAGGGGCCAAAGACCAATCCTAGGGATATGGATACTTGGCTACAAGGCAACAACCTTCCCTTGAATGTTGCAAAAACTCATTCTTTTAGTAATTGTTTCTCTTATTGCAGCTAGAGCACAAATTTGGAACCAAGAAGGTAGGTTTGAGAACAATCAATAAGTCAATCTTTTTTTTGTACATGCGGCTAATTCTTTTAATGTATACCTAGATATTGATAGATAGAAGATACCGGAAGAGTCAGAAAAATGTATCTACTGGTAGAAAAATCCTACCACAAAAAATTTATGAACGATTTGAAAAATTACAACTCCATTGCCTTGCTGAGGCTTTAAATTAATTTTGGTAATTTATTTTCATTTGGCAATGTTTGTTGTTATTTATACTAATTGTCCTTACTTAAACTTGTTTTAAAATTCTTAATGTTGAAAATTTATTCTTATTTGGCAATGTTTGTGCTTACTTGTACTGTTTGTCCTTATTTAAACTTGTTTGAAAATTCTTAATCTTGACGATTTATTCTTATTTGACAATGTTTGTGCTTATTTATACTGTTTTTCCTCATTTATGTTTGAATGGCTTGAAAGAAACTTTATCTATAATCCTGCCGTTCGACTCATGATCAGAAATCTTGAATTATCTTTGAAGTTACAGCGTATTTTATATTCCAACTCATTGAGGATGTGACTTCATCAAATTTTAAATCGCATACCAGAGAAATAAAATACTTTTGCTTGTTACCATATTATAGGCACTCATAAACTATGGCCTTCTTGAAAAGCATTTCATGTTTCGTCTAAGATTTAGAAATTAAAACAGTTTCAATTTTTTTTCAGAATTTCTGTTGACTTCTTTTAAAAAGGAAGAAAGACACTCTAATTCGGAAAATATTGAAGTTTTCATCAAAAGTTTATAGTTTATAAATAGTTAAAGTTTCTTTGTAAGCAATTCAGTTTAAAGAAATAGGTCATCTAATTTTACACTAACCTTTTTAAAGATTTCGAACCCTTTGCTAACCCTTCATCATTTAATGATTTGATTGATAAAAAATCTGGTCCTCAGCATTCTCTTTCTTTTATTTTCAGTTGTTCATTTTTGCTTTATACATTCTCTTATTTGGATTGCCTTTGTTCCCGTTCATTGGAATGGTCCCACCAAGGTATATATTTTTTCTTTTCCTTCGAGGTATACCGGATGTCCTAAAAAAGTATACATATTTGGATTGATCCAGCGATGTGAATTTACCTTTGCCTGCATGCAGACTCAACTCCTCGAAAGTATACTTTCGAGGAGCTGAGTCTGCTCGCAGCAGGCTAATGTTTAGACAATGCTCAAAATTCCTTCAAGTAATATGATACAGGAAGCAAGTGCAAGTAAAGTAAAACTGTGTCAAGGATTTCCTTTATCAAAATAAATAGTTTCTTAGGCCCGTTCACACGGGAACGCAATCGTTCCGTTCCATCTTCGTTCCAGTTTTTGGAACGGAAAAGTAAACTGTTCGCACGGGAACGGAACGATTGCTTATCGATTTTTCTTTTTGTTCAGACGGGAACGCAATCGTTCCGTTCTGCAATTTGCGCGCCAAAATGAGCAAAGGGCTATGTAATGCGCATGTCTATAATGGGGACAAATCTGCCAGAGAACGGAACGGAAGGATTGCGTATCGTCCACTTTTCGTAACACTTTTTTTATCGTTCCACTTTTTGGTACGGAACGATGCTATTTGAAGAGTTCCCGTGTGAACGCAACCCTTGAGCGTTCCACTTTTCGCAGGGGCGGACTGGGGCATCAATTCTTTACCGGGAAATTAGCTGTTAGGGGCCCCAGATTTGTAGAAGCTCAAATTAAATTTGTAAAATAGCTAGCATGTTTGAAAAGTCACTTTGTAGTGTTTCTAGTAGTGTTACCTTAAAAGGAGGCAACTTTGGGCAAATCAAGTGAAACGAGGGCCTGGGCCTCGGTCCAGGAAAATTTTTAAGTTTACAATTTTCAATTTCACAATTTAGTTAAAATTTACAGTTACCATTTACAGTGCTGCTGAGCACCCTTATTTTAGATGCTATTTGAAGAGTTCCCGTGTGAATGCAACCCTTGAGCGTTCCACTTTTCTTTTCGGATTGGAACGATATGGAACGGAACGATTGCGCGGGGCCTTAACGTATACTTTCCCAGTACTGGAGTTTCTTAATTTTTTTGGCGATCTGAGAGTTGAGTTTCTTATGGCCAGTTTCTTATTAGAAAAAAGTACGTGGAAAGGGCATACCATGATGAAATATATTTGCAAAAATTCATCTGCTGTTAATGCTACCAACGCTTTATTTCATAGATTTGTTTGGTATGCATTGGTACCTGCACTACTTTCTTTGAGGTTCACAATGGTAATTGGTTATCTTGGTATCAATGTTATGCTGAATAATTCGGTGGATCCCAAGTATCTTGGTTCGATGAATGGATTAGGAATGGCTGTAGCTTGTATGTTCAGGTAAGAGACCGATTTGTTTTCTTATAATATTTGTTTTGCACACTGTAAATCGTAAATCAGCCACAAGATTGTTTACATCTGCTCCTGACTTTTAGATATACGGTACAAAACCCTTAAATAGTTTGAATCCAATTTTTATGGCAGAAGTATTTGGTACCAAAGAAAGGATATTCCATATAACCTTCATGGTAATAGCAATCTCGTTTTGCGTGAAGCTAGGACCAGTTTGTATGGCATTGATGCTATTAGGTTTATTGGCAAAAAATTATTGCAGACTCTGACCCCGGGACTCAGCCGGAAGAAGGGAAAGACTCCCAATCTTTGGAGCTTTTCAAAAGAAATATTAAGTCAATCGAAAAATTTGATTTCGGCTGTAAATGGTGTCAAAGTTTTATCTTAAATCTATGTTTTTGTAGCATTGTCTTGTATATTTTGTACTGTTGGCCCTAGTTGGCTCGTCGTCTATCTAAGGCTGTGTTTGATTTGTAATTCGAAACTTACCAAATTCTGCAAACAGTTGATTTCGCAGAGATGGAAATATATTTCCCAATCGAATACAGAAATCTTTAAAACAGCAGGTTTTAGATTCTCCTTGGCGACTTGCCAATGAAAATAAGAATCCCTCCAAAGTCTGTCAAACTTTCTGCCTTTTGAAGCAGAAAGTTCCGATGCCTTTTTTCTAATATTTCTGCCTAACATCAATGTCCTGGTTACGCTTTAGCATGTAGTAACCTCTTTGCAAGATGATATCGTCGGAAATCATTGGTAATACGCCTCAGGGCATGAAAAAATATTTTCCTTCCTGCGACCGGACGGAAATCATCCTCAAATATCCTGCTAGCATAGAATACTTAAAATGTCCAGCTTTCTCGAAAAGAAGTCAAGTTTCAGAGGTTCCGAACAATCTATTTTGAATCCCCATGTCCATAGCATTTATCAATTATTGGATTTGAATTAAGTTTGAACCCAGTCACAGAAACTATCATGGTTGGCATTGGGTTCAGTTACTTTCTTTACTGATCTCATATTTGTTATCACTAATCTATAAACATAAATGGTACATATCTCGATAAGTCAATTTTGCCTGATTTTATGATACCTCTTTCATTTTTATGAAAAAAATGGATATCAGAGCATGAATGAACAGGATATATTTGAAAAATTTCCTGCAGAACATTAGTAATGGGAAATTTCCTGCGACCGCCCGGTCGCATGGTCGGGTGGGCTTTCATGCCCTGATACGCCTACAGATGGCACTAATCCTTCCAAACGAAGGGATAACACGTGCTAAGCGTATACAAATCATTGCTGTACGGCAGAGAGAAATAGGGAAATATGATTATGACTTTATGCCATTTTTTAAATATTTCTGGAAGGAGCTTTCCGGACAAAATTCCTCATGATTTCAGAACGAAGTGGCCAATTTCATGTGGATGAATTTTAAAACTTAATTGAACTCCTCCACCGTTGAATGATATATGCGCCAATATTATTGCCCTGATATTCAGGGAGCAGTGGCTCCTCAACCTGCGATTGTTTTTTACTGACCTCATAGACCAACGAATTTTCTGTCACTGATGACTTCCAAACTATTGACTGGATTTAAACCGTGCTTGGTTAGCACATTGATGTCCATGTGGATAAAATTTTGGGAATTTCTTGCTTCGACAATTGGTGTCTTTTGCTTTCATTTTCTGTTTATTGTGATTTACTTCTTTCTTACAGCGCAGTTTCACCAACAACACTTGGTTCACTGTACTCGTGGTCATTGACAAATGAGGGCAGTATGCGCTTTCCATTTAATCATGCCTTTTCATTTGTGACGGCTGGTTTTGTGGCACTTCTTACGCTTCTCTTAGCTGTTTGGATACCGGATAAACCTAAAGAAACAACATTTGTGACAGAGGAAGGTGATTCTAGTAGTAGTAATAGAAGTGAAGATAGTGAACCTTGCACAACTGTTTAGCGTTTCAGACCAAACGTGGACGTAGAACGATGAAGGTGAGACCACAGGCAACAGGACCAATGGTTTGTTTCATGTAAATCTAACTATTAGTATGTGAAATGAGCATCTAAATAGTTACCTTTGGTTATCAACATGTATTTTTGATTGTTCGTTTTTTTGTTGTTTGCTTCACTGACAACAGAACACTGACGATTGGTTTTATTTGAGCATTTCCACAACTACAGCTTGCTTGCTTCAACGCCATTTTCCTCCAACGAACTTGTAGCGCAGCCCCGTTGAAATTGAAATCGATTGTTTTTGTTGTATTGTCGGTGAAGCAGACGAAAACAAGGAAAAAGACATTTTGGATAACCGAAGGTAACTATGTAGATGCTCATTTTATTTCACTTTCTGGTGTTCGGATTTAGACGAAACTAAACGTTGATCCTGTTGCCTGTGGTGAGACTGAAGTGTTTACCATAGCGAGATTCGCGTTTTTTATGAGAAACTAGGTATATTTGAGCCAATTCCGAAAGCTTCTCACAGTTATCAATTTTGAGTACTCCGAGTTTTTTAAGAGTTTCCTACGAACTCTATAATAATCTATATGTTTACTGCGTGTATCCTCATAAAAATGGTGTTTTGATGTAGTTCTNGTTCGTTTTTTTTGTTTGCTTCACTGACAACAGAACACTGACGATTGGTTTTATTTGAGCATTTCCACAACTACAGCTTGCTTGCTTCAACGCCATTTTCCTCCAACGAACTTGTAGCGCAGCCCCGTTGAAATTGAAATCGATTGTTTTTGTTGTATTGTCGGTGAAGCAGACGAAAACAAGGAAAAAGACATGTGGATCACCAAAGGTAACGATGTAGATGCTCATTTTATTTTACTTTCTGGTGTTCGGATTTAGACGAAACTAAACGTTGATCCTGTTGCCTGTGGTGAGACTAAGGTGTTTGCCATAACGAGATACGCGTTTTTTATGAGAAACTATATTTGAGCCAATTCCGAAAGCTTCTCACAGTGATCAATTTTGAGTACTCCAAGTTTTTTAAGTGTTTCCTACGAACTCTATAATAATCTATATGTTTACTGCGTGTATTCTCATAAAAATGGTGTTTTTGATGTATTTCTGGTGTTAAAACAATACTCACTGTAACAGTAAGGTACAATATTCCATTGTAAGAACAGTTACTGAAGAAGATAAATATCGAGACGTTTGCAAAGTTGTAGTATATTTTTGAATTATCATTGTAACAGTATACAGAAAACAAGTGAAAATGAAGTAATAGTATAGTATACCTTAACAAATTGTTCCTCAAATAATTCTTTCCCTATGCAAGAGTTTCTTAATTTCTAGCAATCTGACTGGTGGGCAGAGTTATACCGTTATACAATCTAACAGAGTTGCTTATATTAAAGAAAACAACTATCGCCTTCAAAAAATCACCAAAATAACAATTATATTGAAGACCAAACTGAAGTCTGTTCCAAAATACAAATAAAGTGAAACGTCTTGAGGAGATTTTTAGCAATCAGAGTTTCTTACGAGTTTCTTAGAAGTTCCATAACAATATGCATGCCTTTTCACTAACTGTGCCCTCGTGAAAATTTCAAAGCAAGGTTTTTTAAGGCCTTTCCGATATTTCTAAGACATTAAGAAAGTACCTTACGAGTAACATTATACAGGAAACAAGTGAAAGTAAAGTAAAAATATGTCAAGGATTTCCTTTATCAAAATTAATAGTCTTAATAACTTATATTTTTCCAGTACTGGAGTTTCTTAATTTTTGGCGATCGGAGAGTTGAGTTTCTTATAAAAAAATACGTGTAATCTACAGCGCTAGCACCTCCATTTAAATTATATGAGGTAAATCTGCCATACGAGTCTCTTTTTACCCGTCCATTCATAATTCTAAGGTTTCGTGAGTTACACAAATTAAGCAAGCGGTGGCCACTTTTGTTTGTCACACCATCGTAACTTTTTCGGATTTCTAATATTTCAGATGTTAGGTGTTGAGTGTTGGTAAAACGATTCTGATGGGATATAAATACCACAAATTGCTAAAGATGATATTTCTATCCAAATGTAGTTTTGAGTTTTTTTTGCATAGTTTTACTTGGTGTGCAAGAGAATTGTTGTACCATATCACTATGCCACCAGAAGAATGTCGTTTTGAGGTGGAACGGTGTTTGTTTTGGTCTAATATAATTGGTGTATTTGGTGTATACACCAAAACAAGAAAACAGAAAACAGAAAACAAGGTTCTTATACACGGGTTTTTACTGTATAGCCATCTACCGGATGACCCAGAAAAAAGTGACCCAACGCAATCTGCTTTAGAAAAAAAAAGTACGCGGCTGATGGAAATGCTTCAAACGTTGTTCTGTCGCTGAAAGACTAGCTTACATTACATTTTGGAATCTTTTTTCGGCACTGTAAATGTCCCGAATTAAAGATTTGAAGAAAACAGGCTAGCTTGAAATCCACAAAAAGTCGTCAAAAACAGGGGATCGATTTAAAGCCATTTCAGATCTTCAAAACAATGAGGAGGTTGTTTCAGTTTGAGCCAAAATATATATTGTTGTTGTCGTTGTCATTGCTGTTGCTATTCTTGTTGCGATAACTGGGACTATTTCGTGAGTCTACCATTCAGGTAGCCTGCGTGCAGACTCGACTATCCTAAAGTGTAGTAGTGTAGTCTACACTTTAGGATAGTCGAGTCTGCACGCAGGCTACCATTCAGGGCGAAAATTGGAGAAAGTTTTATCTTGACTACTGCTGTAGCCTGCGTGCAGACTTTACTTTCCACTGCGAAGGAGAGTCTCCTTCGCAGTGGAAAGTAAAGTCTGCAAGCAGGCGACTACTGCTGATGCTAGCCTCCGTTTCAAGAGGAAACGAGAAAAAATNTATATATTGTTGTTGTTGTTGTCATTGCTGTTGCTATTCTTGTTGCGATAACTGGGACTATTTCGTGAGTCTACCATTCAGGTAGCCTGCGTGCAGACTCGACTATCCTAAAGTGTAGTAGTGTAGTCTACACTTTAGGATAGTCGAGTCTGCACGCAGGCTACCATTCAGGGCGAAAATTGGAGAAAGTTTTATCTTGACTACTGCTGATGCTAGCCTCAGTTTCAAGAGGAAACGAGAAAAAATAAAAAAATAAAATCTTTCACCTTGCCTGCGCGCAGACTTACGGAACCTAGACCACGGACTGCGCAGGAGAAAACGGGAGAGAAAAAATAGTGCGCAGGGCAGGGCGCAGGCTATCTTTGACCTAGAAATAATGGTTGGCATTAGACTGATTGCAAGTTCGTAGTTATCGCTATTGATAGGCTGATGGACGCTATAACTTTTCTAAACAGACCAGTTTGAGCAAAAGTATATATTGTTGTTGTTGTTGTCATTGCTGTTGTTGTTGCGGTAACTGGGACTATTTCGTGAGTCTAAGTTGGCATCTCATGGCAAGGAAATAAAGTTTATATTCACAAAGAAAATATTTCTAAGAGATATGCACTTTGATAAGAAAATCAGTTCTATTTGTGATTAGACCCGTTCAGGGCGACGGTACTCTAACCATTTGATGGAATGGAAAACTCCTCCAAAGTTTTTCGATGTGTGGATGGAGTTGTGGTGGTGAAATTCGTGGTAATATGTGAATATTTCTTCGTTATATATCGTTAAATGTTTCACTTACCATAAATTACTCGTTTATCTACTATTTATGCTCTCGTTTTCAATATGTTTCTCACTGAAAATCCCAAAACTTAGCCTAGGCCTAGGCCTATGCAGCGTTTTCAGAATACTGTATAAGCACCCGGCTTTTAAAGAATGTTCATAATATTTATGGGTTGTTCGATTCATTTGTACAACAGTGTGCCTTATTTATGTTCATTCTATTTCTCAGAGAGCAGCTCTATTCGCTGACTTCGTCGAGTGACTATTGAGAACTGTAGTTCTCGTTGCTTGTTCAGCCTGCTTACAGCCGCCACGTGAATGGCATAATAGCAATGTCTATTCCCTTTGATATCCAATCAATCAACCAATCAATCAACCAATAACTTTATTTATGTGTCAAAATGTTTAGCTTACAAGCTAATTGGGGACACAACGAAAAGGTATAAAAAATTAAATTAAAATACAACATATAAAATTACAATATATTTGTCAAAACTATGCTGAACTGGGTGCACCAAAAAGAACCATCCACCCCCGACAGTCCAGACAGAGCACGCACCAGACCAGCCCCGAAGGCCAACAACCCAATCTCCAGCCAAGATCCTGAATCAGATACCACCAAGTAGCATCCAACAAGGACCCCTGCCAAAGACCAAGCAACGGACCCCTGAAACCGCCCTGGCACACGACCCCCACGGCCCACCAACCAAAAGCAGACAGCTCCCTCTGACATACCCAGTTATCTTTAAAAAGTCCTTTAAAGAGCCATTGTCACCCAGGGTGCTTTGCAGGCACCCTGCAACTTTAGACTGAAACAGGGAAGATATACGTTTTGAGGAAGTAAATTTTAGACTGTCTGAAAATCAAATTTGGCCTAAACGGAAGATGGAGGGTTCGCACTGCAGTATTTGAACTGATAGAACTTCAGTTGACTTGCCTGCAATGTCGATCTGTAGTTCCCATTTAGGATTTAGGCCAAATTTGAATTTCAGACAGTCTGAAATTACAGCGTGCCCGCAAAGGATCCTGGGTGAAAATGGCTCTTTAAAATCATATGTACTAAACTACAGTCTACAGTCCAAAAGAGTTTCCATGTCTATTCTTCTTATACTTCTTTTGAGCTGGTTAATTGTTGGCACCTCCTTAATTGGTCTCTAGTTTACTCCACAGATATGGGCCAAGTACCTTATTGAATGTTTTCCTTCTTTTTCTGTGTAAAATTTCGGAATAATGAAGTTGCTGTTTCTTAATTCGTAAGGAGTTTCTTTTATTGTAAACATTTCTTTTATATAATGTGGAGCAAAACCATTTTTGACTTTGTACATTAGTATGGCAATGTCCTGCAGTCATCTATTCTGGAGAGATGGCAGATTCGCTTTACTTAGGAGTTGTGCGTATGGTGTGGACTTATCACAATAAACAACTCTTAGGGTTTTCTCTTGGAGTCTCTCTATCTTTCTTTTGTCTGCTACTTTGCAGAAATGCCAGACTGTACTGCAGTATGTCAAGTGAGAGAGAATTGCTGACTTGTAGATTGTTAATTTTGCATTGGTAGGCATTATATTACGAAATCTAGATATGACAACTATTCTCTGGCTCACTCCTTTGCACAAATTGCCGATGTGAGTGCTAAATGTTAGCTCATCGTCAACCTGTTCTCATCAGGCATAACCATCCATCCCGCCATCCATCTAAAGTAACATGTTTCTGAAATATTCCCTTGCATAACTATGAATAGTGAGTAGCTTCATACAGTGAACATGATAAAACTTTGGTCACATAAAGTTGTTATTCTTTAATGACCTCTAAAAACAAGAAAACAGCCCATATATGATCACACGAAGCCCACATTACAGTTAATTAAAAAATTGTTTCAAAAAATATTTTATTTCAAAAGAAAATACCTTCCCTTTCGTCACTATAGCGTGTGTTGTTTTCTTACGCCTTTCCAATTTGTTATTTGTGAAATAAATACAGCACGTTTTGAGAGAGCACAAGGAAACAAGGGAGTCAAAAGGAAAAACAGAAGAACGAGAGAGAAGAAAGAGACTTTTGATCTTGTCTCTTTCTTCTATGTATGCTTTCTTCTCTCTCGTTCTTCCATTTTTCCTTTTGACTCCCTTGTTTCCTTATGCTCTCTCAAAAAGTGCTGTATTTATTCCACAAATAACAAATTGGAAAGGCGCAAGAAAACAACAAGGGAAGGTATTTTCTTTTGAATAAAATATTTTTTGAAACATTTTTTGAATCAGCTGTAATGTGGGCTTCCTGTGGCCCTAAATGTGGTTCGGTTCAAGTCAAAAGCAAAAAATTCTTACAGACCATGACCACTATTCAAAACCTTTGATTTTTCTTCATTTTATGCAGGAAGAAGGATAGTTGGCTATATGGAAACAGTCAAGGATGGGCTGTCAACAAATTTTTGTGAAGAAGGTCAAAGGATTATTCCTTGCCCCCGGTCAAACTCCCTTGGATCCTGTCATACTTGGAATCATTTTTCTTGCCATTGTGAGTTCGTTTCTTTTGGTTTATCAGGCCTGTCGGAATGATAGTCATATTGGGGGGCTGAAACTTGATGCGATCACAGCAAGGAAACTTTTCATGACCACGCCCATTAAATCATTGGAAAACGCACCATTTTTGAAGAATTTGCCTCTTAAAGGAACAAAGGATCATGACTGATGGGTCTTTTCTGGAAAATTTTGAAAATAGGAGTTCAAGTTCACGAGGATATAGATTATTTTTGAATTTCATAATAATATGAAACTTGAAAGTGATAGCTTGATACATTCTGGTAACTTCCTCGAATACAGTTCAGTTTGAATCTTCATTTCCAAGAGCTTGGCTTTCACAGCCTTTTTCACATACAAAAGTTAACAAGCTTCAGCAAATTATTGGGAAGCCCCCCCCCCCAGCCCCCCGGTTCCGACAGGCCAGGTTTATGCTTTAATACTTTGGATGAATCATTATTATGTGTTTAGAGCCATACAAAGAAGCTGTATTTGGGTTTAGCTCGCAGAGTTATCAGAACAGTGGAAACAATGGGCTTGTATTGATTTCCAGTGGACACTAATGAATTGAAAGGGAGTTTTGTGCGCCAACAAAAGAAGGCCCTCTCTAATGCACAAGATAGTTTGTTTGTGCCTTGTGTTTCGTGTTTGCTATTCTAAAAGCAGTGATGATCAAAAGCGTTTTGGAATTTGTTATATTATGCCTGGTAGAGTTTCAAATTGGGAAGGATAGAAGGTACATTATACAAATTCATTTGTATGGCATTTTTCAACAGCACTCAAAGCCAAAGCAGATATCCCATTCCCAAAGGACATATCCTGTTCCCTAAATGGCTGTAGGACGCATCTTAAACTTGGGGGCACATTCAAGCTAAAGGGGCACTTCATAAAATCTTGCAGGTGCATATGTATGCCCCATGCCCTGGTTCGTACTTCTTTTTTGCTAATCACATAAAATCTTGCAGGTGCATATGTATGCCCCATGCCCTGGTTCGTACTTCTTTTTTGCTAATCCTCCACTTGGCCCCACATCAGTATGTTACAGGACCAATTGTATAGCTCAATGGCTGATTTTGCCATCTTCTTTACAAAACAATTCAAACTATCATTGACCTCTGTCAGTTTATACCGGGTGTCCCATAAAAAAGTTCTGACGTTTGATTGAGCACAGAGAAAAATCTTTTTAATCTGGCGATTTCTATTCATTCTAGTTACGTGCTAGGTATTTCAACTTACAAATTGGCATATCGCGGGAAGAAATTAGTAATTATTTTTTTGGGACACCCGGTAGTGCGAGCATGCATTTGTTCGCACTATCAAATGGTTTAGTCCTTATTTTTGTGTCTTTCTCCAACATCTCTGTTCGTGGATTTATAAAAATTTATTTTGCAACTCTTTTGTAGCTTGGAGATTCAATGACCATGACCATGCCATTTTCATACTTGCCAAGGATGATGCGAGTAAGTTTTTCAGAATCATTCTATAAAGTAATTCAATGCCCTTGAATAGGTCAGAAAGTATAAGCAAATTATTTAAAGGATCAATTAATCAATCAGTACCAAGAAACTCTTTCAGTCACAATTTGGGGAATCTTTGTAAGGAGTAAGGAAATAAATTGTGCATTTCTTTGTGACTTGCATTTGATGCTCTGTAAGAAGTCCAAATAATTCACAAGTACCTTATAGTATTAGGAGCCAACATCTGTTTGATAAAAGATTTTGTTCAGCAGACAAAATAATATTCTTCTATCCTTTGGAAGAGAATTTGGTATGCCAAACAACCTTTTCTTAAGCCGAGTCTGACAAAAAGCTAGATGTATAGCTGAAGCTCCAAACAACTGATGCTTTTACACATTTCTTTTTTGTAGGAGTTTGGCATAGCTGAGAAAGAAATTGGTATGTACAGTATGCTTTACTTTAAAGCTCCATGGAGCATTTTAGCCAATCCGAGAAAGCGCTAAAGCTCGGAACATGCACTTGCTTGAAATACTCCTATTTCTTCCAATGCTGTACTCAGGGCCTCAATTTGGTTCGTGTCAAACTGAACTGAACTTAATCCTCCCGTCGAGTATTGTTTGGAATATTTAGCAGAAAGCCTAAATTAGATTCTAGGATTTTTTCGCAAATTTTTCCGTCTTCTGTTTTTAGAGCTACAAGCGAGTTCCTTGAAATTTTCGGTTTCGAAAACACTCAAAACGATAAAAAAATATTGACCAAATTTTCTAAAGACTCAACATGAATAGAAAAAGAGAAAACGTTTTCAGCTTGATTTGATGATTTGGAAATTGATTATTGTTAACTTCTGCACGAGCGTTATTTGGTTATTTCAACGATTGGCCTGTTGTGAAATTCTGTAGCAGCTACAATAAAGTGCCATGCCCGAAGCCGTCACAAAAAAAAATTCAACAAGACTCCATGCTTGCTGGCCTCTTGACGCTTCCCTTTTTGTCTTTATAACCCCCTAGACATTGCAACGCAACCTGCACCAAAGCATGAATGCAACGAAATTACAAAAGAAAAGAAATTTCTTTATATCCTTGAAAATAATATTACATTTCTC
>REGL01000241.1:47624-58244 GCA_004194395.1 Aurelia aurita complex sp. Pacific
TATAGTTGTAATTAGAGAGTATAGTAGGAGGTATCATTGTATCGTAAATTTTTATCTTGAATATATAAAAAAAACATTCACACTTGCAGCACTTTTAAGATCTTATTAAACAAAGGTTAACATCAGCTACCCAACTCAGTAAAATCCAGCAATCAAGAACATTGGAAAATAGGAAACCTACAGAATAATTTCTTTCAAGGCACTACCGAAAACGGACTTCTATCCATGTTCTTATCATGTATGATCCCAACGTAAATTTATAATCAAGAACAATGAACTTAAAACCTTTTTTTTTTAAGAAAAGACTACAGTTCTAGTTTCGCAACTTTGCTGGAAAAAGATAGATCTGTGACAATACATGAGAAAAATATGCAGTTGCTAATGACTGAAATGTTCAGAACAATAAATAATCTAAACCCCACATTTATGAATGAGATCCTTCTTCAAAGAAGAGAAATGCTGCCTATAATTTTAGAAATACAAATTCATTCATGGTTCCAAAGGTAAATACTGTTAATCATGGTACTGAAACGGTCCAATATAGAGGGCAGCGTATTTGGCAGTCCCTTCCACAGGAAATCAAAGATCCAAATTCTGTGCAACAATTCAAGAATAAAATAAAATTTTGGAAGAATGTAGATTGTGACTGCAGACTTTGCAAACAATACATACCTCGGCTCGGCTCGGCTCGGCTCGGCTCGGCTCGGCTCGGCTCGGCTCGGCTCGGCTCGGCTCGGCTCGGCTCGGCTCGGATTTTTTAAAGTTTAATACATCTTATTGTAGATTTTATATATAGATTTTACGAATTTTGTAATTTTATTGACTATTTACTTTTATACATTTTTGCTAACATTGTAATTAATTTGTTGGCTTGAATTAGCATTTTTATNCCCTGAGAATAGCATAGAAAGACTATTTTCTAATTTCACAACTTTGCTGCAAAAAGATAGATCTGTGACAATATATGAGAAAAATATGCAGTAAGTTGTTAATGATTGAAATGTTCAGAACAATAAATAATCTAACCCCACATTTATGAATGAGAGCTTTCTTCAAAGAAAGGCTGTGCCTATAATTTGAGAAATACAATTAATATATTCATGGTTCCAAAGGTACATACTGTTAAGCATATGGTGCTGAAACAGTCAAATATAGAGGGCAGCGTATTTGGCAGTCCCTTCCATAGGAAATCAAAGATGAAAATTCTGTGCAACAATTCAAGAATAAAATAAAATTTTGGAAGAATGTAGATTGTGACTGCAGACTTTGCAAACAATACATACCTCGGCTCGGCTCGGCTCGGCTCGGCTCGGCTCGGCTCGGCTCGGCTCGGCTCGGCTCGGCTCGGCTCGGCTCGGCTCGGATTTTTTAAAGTTTAATACATCTTACTTGTAGATTTTATATATAGATTTTATGAATTTTGTAATTTTATTGACTGTTTACTTTTATACATTTTTGCTAACATTGTAATTAATTTGTTGGCTTGAATTAGCATTTTTATTTGTACCGGGCGGGTATCCCAAAAAATATATGCAGATTTGGTTGACTTCAGCGATGTGAATTTAGCTTTAATCCATGGCTAACTACTCTCAAAATGTTCCTCGATATTTAACTTGAACATAGATACCTCATTTGTTGGTGTTGGTGCTTTAAGAGCAGAAATATCAATTTTGAAAGCTCAAATTTGTGTCCACTTGCAAACCAGAGCTTTGACCTTTGGCCTAAGCAAATTCCTGAACCACATCAAAATTAATAACTGAAATTAGTGAAAAATTAAGAAACATCCTAATGGGTGACTGGGGGGGGGGGGTGACTTCTGGAAAACATAATAACACAAGATCTAATATTGCTCAAATTTTATCAAAGCTCTCATTGCTCTCATTGATTTACACACTGTTTGCATAGGCCAAAAGGCTAAAGCTCTGGTTTGCAGGAAAAGGCAAATTTGAGCTTTCAAGATTGATATTTCTGCTCTCAAAGCACCAATACCAACAAACGAGCTATCCATGTTCAAGTTAACTATCAAGGAACATTTTGAGAGTGATTAGCCATTGATTAAAGCTAAATTCGCAGCGCTAGAGTCAACCAAATCTGTATACATTTTTTTGGGACACCCGGTATGATGATGATATTGATCAAGCAAGAACCTTTTTTTCAAATTTTTGATGTGAGATGCAAAGTGTTTTAAGCAGAACATTTTTTGTATGATATAAGGTCTACTAGGGTAAAATGAGTAAGCTTGGTGTATAAGGGTAAGGTGATAAATGCGAGTAAATTTCATAAAAATCTTCAGATACAGATTTTCTCTGGCTAAATCTGTTGGAACTGCCCTCCTTCAAGAATTGAACGTTGATTGAACTGTCCATGACCTACCCTTTTTCGGCAATCAAAATTGCGTATTTTACACCCAGCCTACCGATTTTACCCCTGCAGACCCGATTAAAAAGTATAATTTTTGTGTATTGTTTGGTTCTTTTTCGTAATTCTTTTGGCTCAAAAAGCAATTTAAGAAACCGTACTTGAAAAGGCAAAGCCAAGCTTTTTATGAAATGAAATGAGTGTAAGTCACCATCTCTGCTATTTAGAATATTGCTACATGTATGCTTATGAATATTGGTAGAAAGTTGTACGAATAAACTGTATAAAAGAAGTTCGGATGGAAAAAAGACAAGATATTTAGCACACTGAGGCCTTTCTGACTTGTGTCTTCATCAGAGTGTGACTTACAAAACTAAAATGTTTGTACAGGTTTACAGGTTTAGTAAATCTGATAAGGAGAATTCACCCTCGCGATATTTTTGTTTTTAGGGTACTTGGTGCTTCCTGTGAAAAACTATCCAGAGATATTTTCAAAAGGTAATTCTTTGATCAAATAACTTGTGCATAGCTGTATCTATAAATTGGTATTGTTCTTATCGTCTTGATTTTGGTATCACGCTCTTCTGTTCTGATTAATCGTAGACGTAGGAGATTATTTTGTAAATTTAGCAGGCCTTTCTTAGACCATGTAGCACCTAAAAACTGTGAGTGATTTGAGTNGATAAATGCGAGTAAATTTCATAAAAATCTTCAGATACAGATTTTCTCTGGCTAAATCTGTTGGAACTGCCCTCCTTCAAGAATTGAACGTTGATTGAAGTGTCCATGACCTACCCTTTGTCGGCAATCAAAATTGCGTATTTTACACCCAGCCTACCGATTTTACCCCTGCAGACCCGATTGAAAAGTATAATTTTTGTGTATTGTTTGGTTCTTTTTCGTAATTCTTTTGGCTCAAAAAGCAATATAAGAAACCGTACTTGAAAAGGCAAAGCCAAGCTTTTTATGAAATGAAATGAGTGTAAGTCTCCATCTCTGCTATTTAGAATATTGCTACATGTATGCTTATGAATATTGGTAGAAAGTTGTACGAATAAACTGTATAAAAGAAGTTCGGATGCAAAAAAGACAAGATATTTAGCACACTGAGGCCTTTCTGACAAGTGTCTTCATCAGAGTGTGACTTACAAAACTAAAATGTTTGTACAGGTTTAGTAAATCTGATAAGGAGAATTCACCCTCGCGATATTTTTGTTTTTAGGGTACTTGGTGCTTCCTGTGAAAAACTATCCAGAGATATTTTCAAAAGGTAATTCTTTGATCAAATAACTTGTGCACAGTTGTATCTTTAAATTAGTATTGTTCTTATTGTCTTGATTCTGGTATCACACTATTCTGTTCTGATTAATCATAGACGTAGGAGATTATTTTGTAAATTTAGCAGGCCTTTCGTAGACTATGTGGCACCTAAAAACTGTGAGCGATTTGAGTGAAGATCCTAAAATCCTTTATCGAATTTGCTAGCAATCATCGTAATTGCTGCGCGGCGGTCTCGAAAATAACAATTTTCGGTCGGTCGAAATTTCAATCGTTGGGACGTCACGAAAGAAGACGACCCTGGTTTTTTTTCTATCAAGATTAAAAAACTACAATATTTATACTTTCATTACACTGTACCATCCATAGTGAAGAAAGACACGAAGTCACCGGGTCTTCACTATGGATGGTACTTACAATTCAAATTAATTTTCAATACACAAAACAAAGAACAAAAACGACAAAATTAAAGATACATTACACAAAACAGACAACAAATCAACAAAGCTAAGGCAAATTACTGGTTAAAAAGGAAGATTTGAACTTTTAAACTCGTAGGTGTAAAACGAGAAAAAACAAACAACCCTGGTTTTGCTCCTTCACCTGAAGTAATTCCATTGTTATTGCGAAATTGGCTGTTTAAAACAAAGGAACAAAAGGACAATAACAACACTCTATGACATTGCATAGAACATATTGCTATATCGCTGTTTGGTCATTCACAAAAGTTATTCTTTGGCTGTGACGTAAACCATTATTATTGATATTTGAATGTACTGGGTAAGTAGTAGGTAAACAAGTTTGTACGACGGAGTTATCTGAAATCTGGAAAGAAACAAAGCTTGAGTTTGAAGAAATCCATACAAAGAAAATTAGAAAAACTTCAAAAGCTTTTACTCCTTTACAACTCACGAAACTAAGAAAGCAACAACATAGGTAGTGGAGAGAGATTAGTATGAACTGATAGGGTATACTGGGGTAAAGAGGGTAGGCTAGGGTAAAATGGGTAGTTGTGATTGCTGGAAAACAGTAGACCCTGAACTGATAAATCAATGTTGACTATGCCGAGTGATTTTTAGCAAAATTTGTCCAAATTTTTCGCCCAATCCATTTTACCCCAAACTTACCCATTTTACCCCAAACTTACCCATTTTACCCGCAATATACCCTACGAACCTCTCTTTTTTACTTCAGTGCTCGGCAATGGCCTTCTTTGCAGGGTTATCTTTCCAAAATTAAGAGAGGATAGCAGTATTTGTTAGATATTATTTACTATAGAAAATAGACGAAAAAGGCTGTATGACAGCTGTAAGTGTAGAAGATTATACATAAGCCTGTTAATATATCTAGAAACTATTTGAGGGATGCGATAGATAGATAGATAGATAGATAGATAGATAGATTATTTATGATTGATTGATTGATTGATTGATAGATAGATTGATTGACTGATTATGACAGTATGGGTTCAAATGGCTAGAAAATTTGATTGAGGATTTCAGGCCAGTTTTGAAAGATTCTGAGAAGAAGCACTTTTATAAAATCGTCTTATTATTTAACAATGATACTACTGATTTTGACAAATTAAATTTTCTTTTCTAAGTTTATATGTGCGCTACATAGGTATTATCAGTTTAATGGAATTTGATAAATGGTTTGAGAGCTACAGGTAGCCCAAACGTCAAACATTTTATTTCATTCACCCGGTACAATATCGTATTAAGAGCCTATCATTTTCATTTTAGGTTCATTGTTCGACAAGTTTCCTTTCCTTCTTCCAGTGTTAATCAACTGTGCCATTCTTGGAATAGCCATGGTCCTGACAGCCATCAGAGTGCCAGAGACATTGAAAAAGTGAGTAAAGTGCCAAGGCTTAAAGGTGATCTAAAGCGAAATTTTTTATTGATGCAGATGAATATGACTGTTGAATGATAAAGAAGGCTGTTTAAACTTTTCGATACCTTATTTTGGGATATATTGTTTTCGAAGCAATATCTAAGCTCGAGTGCGTTGAAAAGAAGAGAAAGTCAGGCAAAAAGAGAATCAAAAGTATTCACTAAAATAACCATTGAACGGTATAGGCCTTTGACAAAAAAGCCTTACAAAAACAATAGGCCGTGACACGTGCTGCATCATATTTGGGTAGCTGATCTAGCTACGTCAATAGGAAATTCTGATTTCTGATAGGCTAGAATGTGACCGCAAGTGGCTTGAGCCACCTTAGCTGCACACTTATGCCACTGGGTAATAACATTACGTTTTTTTTCAGTAATTTATTTTGAGTGGGCAGGAAGCATTTCTAGCTACTTAAAGCTAATTTAAGCCCACTATGCATGCCGCATCCAGGCACGGGACCCCTAGTTTAACGTCCCTTCCGAAGGACGGCGAAGTGAGTTGCGAGGTCAAGACTCCGAGGTCACCCATCCGGAGTTTGACCTCACACGACCGAGCTTAACTTCAGAGCTTTTATCCAAATCGATCACCGCCGCCTCAAAAATCTAAGGTCATTTGTCCAGGTTTTTTACAATAAGGTTATGAGTCATGGTTCAAGCTAAGAGAAAAACGGCGTCGTATGTCTGATAAACCCTCTTTCTTCGATTTCTAGAGACTCGGCGAACGAGAAGACAGCGTTAGTAGATAGTGGTCAAGCGGAAATGGTACCCTCCAAGAAGCAGCTGTCAGTCACAGAATTAAGTGGTTCACACTATCTCGATATGTACTCTTATGATGCATGCATTGCACGAGAATCGTATACAGTATTGGCAGTTAGACGACAATCAGGAATTAAGATTCTGGAAGAAGGAATCGATGGAAAACAAACCTTTTCGTATTTTCAGCTCAGTAATGGGAGCAATTTTGGGAGATCTTCTTCTCGTCATGAAGCAAGGTGCTGCAAAGGGTTGAAGGAGTCCTCTTTTTGGCAGCTTTTGAGGTAATGTTTACGTTCAATCAATCAATTAATCAATCAATCAATCAATCATCTGTAAACCAAAGGTCGGTATTGTTAACCCTGATAAGTAACTAAATAAAGTAAAATATAAGCACTTTATATGAATTGAATTACAAACTACGTTTCGAGCATTACAATGTGTTTTTATTTTACGTTATTGAGTCATTTACCTTTGGACAACTGCACTACATACAGCAAGCGGGATTTTTAATCCTGGATAGCATTGGAGAAAAAAATTAGTATAAAATGGCTCGTGTGGATGGATTTCTGACTTTTTATCATACCATCAGTCTTCCCTTTTTCTGTTCCATTTTATTTCATCATCTGGATTCAATTTTTGCGTTTACAGTAGTATTTATGAATACAGGGTCTTAATCTGTAATTCATAACGATTAGTCTGTTTTTAAGGTTGTTCAACGTTTATACAGCCACCGACCCGTTACTTTCTTCCTTGTATTTCAATTCAACCAATTTTTATCAAACGACTGTACATGCAGCGACTAATCGTATTTCATCAGCGGAGCCCTCAGCATTGAGGTTGCTGATTTAACCATGTAGACGTAGATGTAGATGTACAGCAAATCATTTACCTAAACATCCTGCAGCGAATAGAGAAGCATATTCATACATTTCTTATTTGATTCTTTTAAGGAGGGTTGCCCTTCAGCAGAAGCTGTTACTCAAGGGGCCCTCCGATAAAAACTCAATTACAATATACAGTTTTAATAACCTATCACTAGAAAAACACCATAATTTTAAAAGCCTATTTGCAATTATACAATACTTACAATAGAAGAAAAAATTAACCCGTCATTGATTTTTTTTAAACCATTCAGGGAGAATGCCATCTTAGACTCAGCTGGAACGCTATCCTTCGTTTAGCTCCCCGAAAAGAAAAGCATTTTTGCCCACTTGCTGACTTTTTCTTTGGCAACCTTAAATCAGATTAGTCGTACTGTTCTTGGGGCTGCGGGAGGAGCACGCTGAATTTTTGGTAAAAAGGCTACACAGGTATTTTGAAGCCAGATCATTGAGTGACTTGAAGGCCATCGTTTTAGACTCAACACCAATGAGTTCTTCGATGGTCTTCAAACTCCTCTATAAGTTGTCTGCTTGGGGTATCAAAGCTGCTATCTGTTATGATTCTACCGGGTGACCCAGAAAAAAGTGACGCAACGCAATCTGTTATAGAAAAGAAAGTAAGTGGCCGATTGAAATATTTCAAACGTTGTTTTGTCGTTAAAGGACTAGCCTACATTATGAGTATTTTTTGTAAATTTTTAGGCACGGCAAACTTTCCAAATCAAGGATTTTGAGGAAAAGGGCAGGCTTGAAATGCTCAAAAAGTAATCCAAAACAGGGGATCGATTTGAAGCCATTTTAGATCTTCAAAACAACGAGAAGCTTGCTTAATTTCAGCCTAGGAATATCTTTAGGTACCAAGGGATTATAAAATTGCTTTGAAGACTTCCGAATGGGTTGCCTATTCCCAGGCTGCAATGAAACACGCTTCTCGTTGTTTTGAAGATTTGAAATGGCTGTAAATCGATCCCCTGTTTTTGACGACTTTTTGAGGATTTCAGGCATGCCCTTTTCCTCGAAATCCTTAATTTTGGAAATTTATCGTGCCGAAAAAAATTGCCAAAAATACTCACAGCATAGGCTAGTCTTTTAGCGAAAGAACAACGTTTGAAGCATTTCAATCGGCCACTTTCTTAATATTCTGTAACAGATTGCGTTGGGTCACTTTTTTCTGGGTCACCCGGTAGTAACACGATTTTGAAGCTTTTGCAACTGGTTGATGTCTGAAGAACCATCACAACCCCCAAACAGAACAGCAGTATCGAAAATGTTGCTCAACAATGCCTTTGTAAAGGGTTCCAAACTCTCCATTGGTAGAAAAGACTTAGCATGTCTTAAAAAGCCGACTACCCTGGAGACCCTGGTAGAAACTGCCTTAACTTGCTCCTTCCAGTCCAAAGAGCAATCGATTTGCACTCCAAAGGACTTTGTCCTTCGAACTACTTCGAGCTCATTGTCGCGTATCTTCAGTTCCAAGGCTTCATTTCGACTTTTGAGAGAGTTGTGTTTCTGCTTGGTGGATATGAGCATCTAATGAGTTTTCGCTACATTCAAGGACAGCTTATTGCCTTGCAGCCAAATATCCAGTGTTAAGTTTCATTGTTTAAGTTTTCATATTTTATATTTAGTTTCATATTTTAAATTCTCCACATACAATTCATCATAACAAAACTAATTAATACAAACAATTAACTAAACTACAATAATAACAATTTAAGTTTCATTTATTGCATGGTTCTTGCATTTTTTAATGTTCTCCTTGTGAATTTGACCACAAATTTATCATCCAAACTTATTCTTTCTTCTTGCATTCTTTCCAGCATAAAAACTGTACGAGTCAGTCTTAGTATATATGCTCTCTACTCGTTCGTCACTGTTGGCGTTGATGAAACTTTCCCGATATTTGCAGATTCATCTAGGCGTTATGGTAAGATAAAAAATCATTGTTATTTACGTTGAAATCGCTTTATGTCGCCGTTTGAGAGTCTGTATCTTAGTAGACTTATGACCTGGAATAATATTTTTCACTGTGCTCTTTGACTTGATGATTGCGCTTCAGTCAACTAGCCTCATTCCATAAGGACCTCATTCCCTAAAATTGTTTATAATGCTTTCCGAAAATTTTCTAAGGTTTTGGGGTAAATTATTCCTGATCTTAACGCCAACATTTGAAATGAAATTTCGTTTNTCGCATTCTTTCCAGCATAAAAACTGTACGAGTCAGTCTTAGTATATATGCTCTCTACTCGTTCGTCACTGTTGGCCTTGATGAAACTTTCCCGATATTTGCAGATTCATCTAGGCGTTATGGTAAGATAAAATCGTTGTTATTTACGTTGAAATCGCTTTATGTCGCCGTTTGAGAGTCTGTATCTTATTAGACTTATGACCTGGAATCATTTGTTTCACTGTGCTCTTTGACTTGATGAGGGACAGGGCAAAATTTATTATATTACATGGCCGGTGGAGAACAAAAATTCTTGCAAAAAAATCTGCTCGCCCTGTATGAAATTATTGCCAAAAAACCAACTGCCCCGTCACCCTGTCATTAAAAAAATGTATCTGCCCCGTATTCATGAACAACAAATGTTGTATCGTACCGCCGATGAATAAGCCAAAGACCATAACATAATCAATTCTTGCCTTTACAAGACTTTGTCAACGAAGAAATCGACTTTGAAGATGAAGAAAAATGACTGATGAATCGTACTTGCAAGTAACTGACAAGGACATTTTGCGTCATGTTCGTACATATCCTTCCAAGCATTTCTCAACTTGCATGATCCACAATTTTGGCCTCAAAATTAGCCATTTCATATTTCAAACTTCATCTTGAGCTAATAAAAAGGAACTGCGCCCCGTTTATATTTGCTTTGTAAAATGTGTTGACCCAGTTCTGTACAAGCTAAAAAAAAAGTAGTTGCCCCGTTACGTTTTGCACCGGCCATGTTATAAAATAAACTTTGCACTGTCCCTGATTGCGCTTCGGTCAACTAGCCTCATTCCATAAGGACCTCATTCCGTAGAATTGTTTATAATGCTTTCCGAAAATTTTCTTTGAGGGTAAGTTTCTAAGGTTTTGGGGTAAATTATTCCTGATCTTAACGCCAACATTTGAAATGAAATTTCGCTTATAGTTCGTTCTAACTTTTGGAACATAGAATTGTTTTGAGGTGGCTTGTAGTTAGTTGGAACGCATTGCTGAAAAAGTCAGCACTGTGCTTCTTTGAAATATCATACATAAACTTTGCCCATTCTAGAGTGTATTTGTCATTTAGGTTCAAAGAGTTTAGACTTAGAAATATTCATAGCACTAAGAGTATTTGATGGATTGCAACGAATAGAATTCTGCGTTATAGCAGAGAGAATGAAGTATTTTCATGATTTTGCTCTCGTTTTTATGAGTATATAAAATACAGGTGAATTCGACGTTTTACAATTATTTTATGGTC
>REGL01000241.1:83750-98278 GCA_004194395.1 Aurelia aurita complex sp. Pacific
CAAACCGAAAAACCAATGCAGAATTATTCGACGACAAAATCTTCTGAAAATATGCGAATGTGAAAGAAAAGGCCGGCCTGCCGCGATTGTAATTCATCATGATCATCTGGTGTCACAGGTTGTTGGTTATCCTTAACAATAAAAACCTTCTCATTTTTGTCGTGTCCTGCTGACTCAAGGTTCCTGGTCCTCCTTTGCAGGCAAAAACTTCGCACATCCTGCTGATTTAAGGTTCCTGGTCATCCTTTGCAGACGAAAACCTTCATCGTCATCAAGACACCGACGCATCGTCGTGGCCCAAATGCACGCTTCGCTTTTCGCGAAGGAAATAGAGAGAACATTTCCGTTTACCGTCGCTTGAACTTACAAAACCTTTGGACTTGTCGTTTTTCTTTCGTAAGTTCAGATATATTTTAATTCTTGCATTGTTCTTTTGCATTTCAGCCTTAGCCTCAACTTATAATATTTTGCTAAACGAAGTTTTTTTTGGAAATTTGCCACGTCCTCAGTAATGGACAGTTTTGCAATGTTCCCACCCCACGCCCAAATTTCTACAGTAGGAAGAAGTATTGTTCCCTACGTACAACAGAATTGCGTAAAAGGACTCATTAACTCTTTGTGACAATACCTTAATTGTGGATCTATTCAGATTTGTTCCTTTGTTCATTCAAACATTGCTCAAAACTAAGCAATAGGACTTATTTCCCTTGCCACGTCGCTATACGTAATAGCTTTTCTCCGGATAATTCGAACTGTTTGCATGGAAACTACTCCGCAACCCAATACTGTTGTCGTGAAGTTCGCAAACCCAGTCATCATCTTGTCTAGGTCCTTATATTGAATTCGTACTGGACTCCCTCATAAGCCCTAAGTCAGATTCTCCCTTCTTTAGGTGTTGTTGTTGTATTTCTTAGAAGTATTGCTTATGGAGTTTCTTTCATTCACCCTTTGTAGACCTATAGATATGGACAATCTTAATCAACGGACAATGTCGTTTATGTCGTTTTAACTGTGACGTATCATTTATTTCGTTTAAAAAAAATTGGAAGGAGGATGAGACTGTAGTAGGAATGGTCATCTGCACACACATCACGTGCACACCTTGAATCACGTGCACCTACTATCACGTGCACTTAGTGTCACATGTATTATCACGTGTAGCTCCTTATATAGCTAATCATTAACACATTCATTTCTTTAAGTAACTTGTAAACTCGTAATTTATTCAGAGTAGCACACTCATTAAAACAAGTAACACGTCTCTTCGCTGCTCTCCGTTCTCCGGCTTGCGGAACGTATCATTTTAAACTTCGATCCGTTTACATCATTCCTGACCCCTTTCATATAAAATAGAATTTAAAGTAGCATGACACATTGCCCTCAGCAATGCATCAAACAACTCATACATATGTTTTCGCACCAAAAAGTCAATTGTGTCAATTTCTGACTGATTTGCTATTTCTTGCAGTGAGTGATACACTACAGATGTTTGGAGTGGAATACCCCTCAGGGTCCTGTATGATAGAACAAATAACTTACTCAGACACACACCCCATTGTTTCTTAGCAAGATAAAAATATCATCGTTAGGCTACCCTTTGTTGACTTTGTGTGCAACTGCGATTTGAATGACTGAGCTTAGCAAGATGAAAAATCTCATTCTTAGGCAACACTACAGGTAGCCTGATAACCACACCCGATTTCAAATTGAAATCGGGTCTGGTTATCATGCTACCCTAGAGGGTCCTGTATGGTAGAACAAATAACTCACGTCGACAGGCACCCCACTATTTCTTAGCAAGATAAAAATCTCATTGTTAGGCTACCCTTTCTTGACTTTGTGTGCAAATGATCCTTCCTGGTGCCAAAGTCGACCTACGTAAGCGTTTTTGGCCTAAATTCTTGTTGTCTTGCTTTTCCTTCAGCGCACAAAGGATCATGGCTGACAATGAGTCTTTGAAGACAAATGATGGATATATATATAGCATCTAGGTTAAAAATAGAACAAAAGATGGCTGCATGCCTTCACTTCGTCCAATTGATTTGATAAATCTCTTGAGATGACGAATACAACGGAAAACAAAAGATCTTGCTATCTGAAGATTTGCGCTCTCGTCTACTAATAATTTCGATATTTCATCATAGCTTCCCATCCGATACTTATCCCGGATCCTTGATCTTTAGTCCATTTTTTACGCTTGGTCTGCTGACAGAATTTATTACATAATTAGCATCCTCCTTGTCCAGTTCTATTCCAGTTCTATTCCAGTCCAACGCACCAGGAATTGTTTTCCAGGAATAGCATTGGCTGAAACCATGCATGCAATGTTCACTGTATGTTCAGTTATGCGCGCCATATCAACGTTCAAAGTTGAGCCTTCTTATCGACAAAGGGCTTTCATTTTGCATTGATATTGTCACCACGAGTAAGCCATCCACATTGAGGCAAAAAGTTACCTTTTTTGCAGTCGAAAGTTAAAAAATGCCACACGATCCGTAATCTACCAACTCTTATTCTAAAAATAAGATTTTAGAGTTTCTTAATTGTTCTTCAACGTAGTACTAGAGTTTCTTAAATTTTTGGTCATCCCAGTACTAGTTACCATAGGAATCATTTTGTCGTACATAGCCGAATGCCTGTGGCCCATGGCCGAAACCGCCAAAGCCTCCTTTTCACGGACCAATCAGACGGCTAAAAAGCGAAGAAGACGAAAGAAACCCGTGAAGATTTTTCTAAATTTTACCTACCTTCATATAACGCAACCAGGACAAAAACTGCTTGAAATATCCTGAATTTCTGTAAAGAAATCTTTTAAATCCAATCTTTTAATCCAATCTTTTAATCCAATACTCTCCAGATGAATGTCTATACAAGTTTGGATGCCGGTTAAAAAGGTGATAAAACCTCTTGATAAAACCTCTTTTGAATTTTATAACTTATTAAACTTGCGCCATGAATCAAGGTCGCCTACCTTGTAGGAAGTGTGTTTAGTACCAGTACTGTAGAGTAATTGGTGTCCTGTGACCCAGTACAGAGAGTGTCCTAGAACCGTACTGTGACCCAGAAGTGCACAGAGTCAGTCCTCTCAAGGTCAAGATGACGTATGAATAACTTTGTGATTTCAAATTCTGGTGTTTATGAAACACGAGATCAACTGTTATACGATCTGGCCACATGGAATCAGACAGCGTGATTTTTGATTGGTTAACACTAACAGACGTTAGAATTTGAAAATCCCTATCTTATGATATACAAAGATTAACAGGACTGGGTCATAGGACACCAATTACTACGCATAAAGTACTGTGAATAAACACACTTCCTACAAGGTAGGCGCCCTTGCATGAATGCAAAAAGTAATACAATACAGAAACTTCCCTGGGCCGGGTTGTTCAAACCACGATTAGGGCTAATCTTGGATTAACATTTGCATAGTCATATACCAGTTTTGAACAACCGGGCCCTGGAGTATTGCCACGTGACTTGAAATGCGCGAGCAAGATTTGGTAGACGTTTCCAATTCACATAGAAACCATAGGGGCATTGAATCTTGAACAAAAGAAAATTTAGTGGAAAGACATATTAACAAGAACAATTGAAAACGCATTTTTGGCGTTTTCGGGTCGTTTTTACAACAATCACTATTGTTATTATTATTGTCTCTCGGCCAGAATTTCTATTGTGCAAGGTACAGTGCCTGTTTGTTTATTGCCATAACTCAGCAAAAATTCAGGAAATCTCGAGCAGTTTTTTGTCTTTGTTGCGTTTTATGAAGGTAGGTAAAATTTAGAAAAATCTTCTCGGGTTTCTTTTGTCTTCTTCGCTTTTTAGCCATCTGATTGGTCCATTTCATTCAAAGAATGAATGAAAAAAGAAAACTGATCAATATTTTGAGGGAAAGGAAACTAAGATATTTTGGGCATGTGATACGACAAAATAACATTTACAGAACGCTGTTAGAAGGATATATAAATGGAAAGAGAGGCGGAGGTCGCCCAAGGATTAATTGGTATCACAACATCAAGCAGGCCCGTAGGAAGCGGGGGGGGGGGCTCAAGCCCCCCCCAATAATTTTTTAAAACAATGGTGCTACGTCACATTACGTAATTAGATGTATTGTTCTCTATTGTTTTAAGAACAATTGCCACCCCAATCCGAAGCTTCTTCCTACGGCCCTGCATCAAGGAGTGGACTGGTATACAGTGTGAACGGGCAACACGAATAGTGATGTACGGACAGCAGGGGAGGGGCGTAGCCAAAGGGGGTGCAGGGGGATGCTGCACCCTCCCCCCAACATTCAGTTTTTCGGCTAATTGATAATATCTGTCGGCAAATCAAAAAAGTTTCCTTGGTACTGGTACTACTGAGTGTCTGTCAGCGAATATAGTTTCCAAATCTTTAAAAAGGTTGGTGTAAAATTCAGTAACCGATTTCTTTGAACTGATGTTGGGAGAGGCATTCTAAGCCAAAGTAGAATGCATATTCTCAACATTTTCCTAGTGGCTTTCCCCCAGACCCACTTATTTCAAGATCCCATTTGTCTTAACCTGTACGTGCCATTGGCTATAGGGATCCCTATTTGCTACTGTTCATTTGAGCCATGTTTACGATGCAAAATATAACTAAAAAGGGTGTTTCCGTCATTTTTCGATCGCCTGAAGGGCGTGGTCACAAAAAATTTTCTGGCCCATGTCGCAGACTCCCCCACTCCTCAAGTGCTGCGTATGCCCCTGAAATACATGTATACAATGTGTCTAGATTTTCAGTTTAATTATCTATTGTTCATACTGTTTCAAACTTCTGTGATATATAATGGTATTTTCGTTTTTTGTCGGCAAATTGGGCGATCTGCACCCTCCCAACAATTTTCTTTAGCTTCGTCCCTGACGGACAGAGACAAGTGGAGGGCTACTGTGTCATCCAACATCAAAAGATATGGAACATGAAGGAGAAGAAAAAGATTGCTCCATGAAAATGAGCACGAGCATTCGGCTATGTACGACGAGTGATGCCTATGCTTTACTAGCTTCTTATCCAGTTTCTTATAAAAAAAACTGTATACATAGGCGTAGGAGACAGGGGGCTCCCCGAACGTCGGAAATTTTGCAAAAATCAGCCAGAATCGAGCAGAAATCTGCCTTAAGTCAGGCAAAAATTTTCTTAAGCAACAGATATTTTATCGGGCAGCCCCCCCCCCCTCAAAAAATGTATCTCCCACTACGCCCACGTGTATTTATGGCATGTCTCAAGAATATCCGAAGAATATCCTTGTAGTGTAACAAGTCCTGTACACTGTTGTTACCAAAAATCCTTCTGTTTTCAAGAAAATCCATTAAAATTCGGCAAAATTCTTTTGCTCTGAAAAAGTCTCGTGTCAATTATGAGTTATGTAATAGGGATTACAAATTACAATGGATACTTATAACCATGGAGATATCATCTTGATTATTAGGTTACTCACTTTATAGTGAATAACTGGAGAGAAAATAGCCTATTCCTATTAATAGACGGATGCCAAAAAGCCCTAGGCAGTCACTTAATAGAAAGGTCAAGGATGGGCTGTTGGAAAAGTGTTGCGAAGAAGGTGAAAGGGTTGTTTCTTGCGCCTGGTCAAACCCCCTTGGATCCGGTGATACTTGGAATCGTTGCCCTCGCAAATGTGAGTATTGCTTCTTGAAAATTGTTTTCGTCATTGAATTATTTGGTCATAATTCAAGTTAGGTATCATTTCAAACATTTTTCAGAGCGAAATGCTCTTTGATGTCGAGTCCAACCCCAAAACATCAAAACTGTGGCCTTGACAGAAATAAACTGCACGAAGGGAAAGAAGACGTGGTCACTGAGGTCCATTTTTGACTTAAACCCGGAAATCGAAGAGAATTTCAAGGAAAACATGAAGGAATGGCAAAATCACTGAACTGTATTTCATTTTTTATGGGCTACCTGGAAGTAGGATAGTGTAGGTTATTTCTGTCAATTATATAGGATTAAGAAAGTATATCGACATAGTTAAAAGCTGGCCCGGGCCAAATTAAAAATGTAATCTATTGTATTCAACAACTTTGACTCCTGCCGTTTCATTGCGTGGAGAAGGAAACAATGGGTTTGTGGGCGTTTTTTCAACCTATTTATAGCAGCTTGTCGATATAGCTTACTTTTTGGTGATCTGAGATTGGAGTTTCTTATGAGCAATTCCTTATGAAAGGATACGTGCATGTGAAAGAGGATATTGTTTGTTTGTTCTGTTGTAGAACGATCTTTGTTGATTCATAATGCTTCTCGGTATAATCTGTCAGTAAACAATCTAGCCTATGATCTAACCTGATTTAAACAATCCAATCTGTCAGTAAACAATCTAGCCTATTATGATCTAACCTGATTTAAACAATCCAATCTGTCTGTAAACAATCTAGTAAACTGCAGTAGTCATCGGCTACATTGGACTTGCTCCAAGTCTACTCCTCTGACACTCCTCTGATCCATCCCGCCGGAGACCGGCTACATAAGATAAGGCCCTTACTATTTCTTTTTTCATTTCATTTTATATAAAGCACAATACAATAATACATTGTATACGGCCTACTACACGTTGAGGCTGCACGCAGGCTGACGTTTGACGGAGATAAATAGCTACAATCTTGGCCAAAATACTTGGGACAAATCATAAAATTGCACTACTTCGGTCTTTGATTACGTGCCCCCCACTCCCCCCTTCTCAAAGTTGCTTGAATCAACCGCCTTTCGACCTTCTCAACATTGAAGTAGGGGGAAGGGGGGATTAGGAGACTCTAAACGTATTTTTTCTCCTCGATATTTTAGGAAACATCATGAAGACACTGAAATTTGCCTGCGTCCCAGCTTCTTTTGGCCAGGATTGTAGTCTGAATATCAAGGGCCTAACCTACCCTCCTCTCCTATCTACAATCTTGGCCAAAATACTTGGGACAAATCATAAAATTGCACTACTTCGGTCTTTGATTACGTGCCCCCCGCTCCCCCCTTCTCAAAGTTGCTTGAATCAAACGCCTTTCGACCTTCTCAACATTGAAGTAGGGGGAAGGGGGGATTAGGAGACTCTAAACGTATGTTTTCTCCTCGATATTTTAGGAAACATCATGAAGACACTGAAATTTGCCTGCGTCCCAGCTTCTTTTGGCCAGGATTGTCTGAAAATGATTGTTAACAAATAATACCTCATAGCTTGAGAACCCATAGAGATTTCTGTGTGAAATTTTAACACCGTCATCCCCAACACAAGAAGTGAGTTCTCAGCTATCTATGCCGAAATAGGCGTTGTTCGTTAAATTCGCTGAGCACCTTCTTAAAAATGGGCGTGGCAAAATTGCTGCAATTTTCACTCACATAAAGATTCCCTTATAAAAAGTGACATACATTAGGATTCTGAGCTTTCTTCCGCTATCGTAAGATTGTGTACTCCGCTGCTCTTTGAAAATGACTTATCATTGCAAGAAAGCTTTTGGGCTCATTGTTTGAGGTCCGGTTTCTTGTGAATTCTTCGGTTCTCACAACGGCGCTCCACAGAAAAATGCCCCATAATTTTGGGATAAGTCACGCTTTTTTGGCAAATTCGTCTGATTCCACATTTTAACATCAAAGTCTTCCTATTCATGCAAAAAAACCAAGTAAAAATTGCCTGGAAGGTGGAAATGTCACGGCGCTCCAAAATTAAAAAACTTAAAATAAACAGTTCCGGATAAGTTTCTTTTGAACTCTATTGAGAACCGTCAGAAATCATATTTCACGAAAATATCGATGCAAATACTGCTATAGGCTAATAAAGCTCATTTTTCTCATTAAAATGAGACAAAATTTGTTAGAATAGGGCAAACGTTGCCGACGTTATTAATGTTTAAAGTAGGGAGCGGCGTTGACAAATTTGATCCCTTTCTCAATTTTCCAGACAGTGCAAATCCGCCTTGCTGCTATGCAACAGGTATATTCTTCTTCAACAAAAAGTTGTGGATTACAATTCATCGGGCACAATAGACCATTCAATGCCGTCCAGGGTGAATGCAAGTTTGGTGGAGCGAATTTAATCTCATTGAAAATGAATGAATAGTTAGAGAATTGGCTAACGGTACATTTGAAAATAAGACAATTGCACTGCGGAGGCGCAGAATTTGCACTGATTCAAAAGGAACTTTGTTTTCAGTTCTCTTTGATAACTGTGATGTTTTCAGGCGAAAATCATTGGCAGGTTTCGTGCACAAGAGGAGTTTCGCTGAACGTCATGGGAAAATTTTGCATAATTTGATGACGTCATAGTTCTGATGGATGAACCAGTAACAATGAAAACATTAACATCTGAAGTACTCTGGAGTTAAGCCCACAGTTAGTGGCTATCCATTCATAGTGAAAGAAATTGTCTGATACAAGTAGATTTGGATTCATAGAAACATATATGATAGGTAGTGATAGCAATTTTTCAGACAATCTTGGCCAAAATACTTGGGACAAATCATAAAATTGCACTACTTCGGTCTTTGATTACGTGCCCCCCGCTCCCCCTTTCTCAAAGTTGCTTGAATCAACCGCCTTTCGACCTTCTCAACATTGAAGTAAGGGGAAGGGGGGATTAGGAGACTCTAAACGTATTTTTTCTCCTCGATATTTTAGGAAACATCATGAAGACACTGAAATTTGCCTGCGTCCCAGCTTCTTTTGGCCAGGATTGTAGGTCAAGAACTGCACATGCGTGTCTAAAATTAGCCTATTGTATTTGATGATATCGACACTTGCGTGCATATCTTTTCCTTAGGGGAGCAATTACGTGCGTAGGCGTTTCTTTGTCCTTTTTGTAGATTGCCTCTACATAACTCCGTCAACTAACTTTAAAAACTTTGTTGAAAAATTTTAGCAAATTTGTTGGGGTCTGAAATCTTTAGAGCAATCCATGCCGGGCTTTGAAAACGAAATGCCAATTATTTCAGGGTTCTCAAAAACATTTCAAATTTCATATATTTTGCCACTTATTAAAGTCTTACTGTCGCTATATGAAAAAGCACGAATTATTGGCTGCCATCGTTTGCTTTCTGTGCAGAGAACGGTCATCGGAGTTAGTTTGGTTCCCCAAATCATGCTCAAATCAATAGAATTTTACCAATACCGGGTGCACCAAAATAAACTATGCACGTTTAGCAGGCCACAATAACTCGTACACTCTACCGATTTTTATGATTTATGAATTAATCGTTAGCAGAAAGCCTGAATTAGATACTGGAATTTGTTGCAAATTGTCTTTTTTTCAATTTTTAGAGCTAGAAGCGAATTTCCTAAAATCTTAGTTTTCGAAAACACTGAAAACGATCAAAAAACATCGATCAAGTTTTCTTAATAATCGACATGAATAGACAAAGAGAGAACTTGTTCGTGGTGATTTGCGATTTAGAAATCGATCAATTGTAATCTGCTGTACGAGAGTTCGTACTAAACCCCCAAATTCCCCTGAAAACGTTTTCTCTCTGTTCATTCATGTTGAATCTTTGAAGATTTGATCAGCGTTTTTTGATCGTTTTCAATGTTTTCGAAAACGAACATTTCAAGAAACTCGCCTGTAGCTCTAAAAACTGAAACGGAAAAATTTGCAGAAAGACCTAGAATCTAGTTCAGTCTTTCTACTAAAGATTAAGTCATAAATCTTCAAAATCGGTCTAGTGTGCGATTTATTGTGGCCTGCCTAACGTGCATAGTTTATTTTGGCGCACCCGGTAGAAATCACTCAATCGAACCTTTCATATAAAAATATCGCTGCGCGAACAATGGGGTTTCATGACAGTCTCTTGTGGTGATCAAAAGCGACTGATAAAAGCGAGTTTACGACTACATTTATAGCGACAGACTTTAACATTGGTTTTTTTCTGTATATAAAGTCCTTTCATTTTGTTCAGTGCTAACAAGGATCATTCAAGAAAATTTTTTCACTCTTTAGGTTCTAAAAACTTTTATAGAAAAATTAGATAGGGTCGGAAATTTTAGATGGCTGGAACGCAGGGGTTAAAATTTGTAGCCCATATTTCTGATATGCTTCCACCCCATAGAAATATATTCCACCCCTTCTCTGTTAAGGGTAATGACTGCTCCCTTAACACATAATTTTCGTCTTTATATATTTGTGTATGTATGTATGTATGTATGTTTATATTTGCCACATAAAATAAAAAATTTACAAGAAATAAATAGAATTTACAAGTTTTAAAAGCTAAAGAATAGATAAAATACGATGACAATGTTCATTAAATAAATACGTTAAAAACACCCCTAATTGTAGTGGCAGGGATAGCATTAAAAGGTCATATTGACCTTATTTCCATAATGGTCCCCTTAGAGATGGTTGCAAAAGAAAAATAATAATAATAAACAACAGATGTTAAAGTGATTTTGGATGGAGTGATTTTGGATAATTTTGTAAGGCCGAATCATATATATGAGAGAGGAGGCATGTTTTGATAGAACACATATACGTTGTTTTCTTCTCTCTGTATATTTTGGAAAAATTGTCCTTGATCTTGTGTTTGAACGAGTTTATATTGTTTGTAGATTTTAAATCAGAAGAAAGGCTGTTCCATATTTTTGGCCCCAAGTAGGAAAGGCATTTTTGGCCAGTGTTACTTTTGCAACTGTATGTATGTATGTATATTCTGATAAAAATGAAATATCAACCAGTTACATCGTTACAAGTTACAAGTTACAAGTTACATTATCATATCGCAGCATTTGCTCAGGCTGTCTTTCCTGCACCCATGTTTGTTTATATTCCTGACAATCTGTGTTACAATGCTTTGTAGGTTGGAAATGCAATGATGATAACAATGCCGTTTTCATTTTTGCCAAAGATGATGCGAGTAAGTTTTTCACAATCATCCTTCTGTTAATTTCCTAGACTTATTATCTGGAGTATTTGTTTCTCTGTGCTCTTTGACTTGATGATGGCGCTTCGGTCAACAGAGACTCATTCTACAACAACAACAATAACAACAATGTCAACAACAACAACAACTTTTTTGTGCTCAAACTGGGACTTATGAACTTTCACATCAAAAAGTGGGACGAAAAGAAACAAAGGGGCACCGATTTTTCTATTTACGTCGAAACGAGGTATTTGCCGATATTATCCTCTCAATATCCAGGGAGCCATGACCTTTCCTACGGGGGATTCTTTTTATTGACTCCCCGGGTAGAATGCCGACTGCACTGATTATATGGCCGTAGTTATCGCTATTGAAAGGCTGCCGGACCCTCCAAAGTGCGTTCCAAAGGGCGTTCAAAAGTGAAAAAGTAAGTCCAAAAAAATGCCGTAATATTATGTGTTCCAGTATGAGCGGTCTCTGTTTGGTGTACCTAGCAGTCTCGCTTTGAATAGTGATTACTGGGACTCATCGTAATCAGTTTAAATGCCAACAAAGAGAGTCCAGTCCTGTAGACCATTGGCCGTCCTCTACATTGGAGTTTTTTGCCATGGTTAGATTGGAAGCTCCTCCATTTGCAAACAAGGTAAAATCATATTTCCGTCTCTGTTAACTATGAACAACTCTTTTTTGCAGGAGCTTGGCGTAGCTGAGAAAGAAATTGGTATGCATACTACCTCCTTTTAGACTTGCCCCAAGTCTATTTCGTCAACTGTAATAAGTCTATCTGAAAGTATACTACGAAACATTTCGCTTTTCACTTTTCCCTTCAATTTTTTTTGACGAATTTTTTTTGACGAAATAGACTTGTGGCAAGTCTAACCTCCTTTTGACATGTAAACCATCATTCCCTCCTGGGAACAGTTGGGATACGTCAAATTTAGGTTTCATTTTTCAAAAGTGATGCAAACAGCTTCGGTCCCCTTACATAATTTTGAGCTGCCCTCTGCATTAAATAGTTATTTTCGCAAAATATCTAGAAAATTGTAAAATATTTAAAAAGCAAACTACTCTTTTAGTTTTGAATCCTTTCCGTCAGTTGGTTGTTTTATATTGTTTGCTTGATTCTCTTCGCTCCCATATTTTTGTCACTCCGTAAATCTATCTTTTTGCATCTTAGGGAGCTACGTTGGAGTAGTTGCATCATCTTTGTATATTGGAAGAGCATTTGGAAGGTATGACGCTTTGTTTTCAAGACCGTAGCTAGCGGTATATTTTCAAATTACAGAAGTTTTTTAAGAAATGTTTCAAACCCAATCCAGGGGGAGAATTAATTGTTGAAAATTCTAAGTACGCCAATGGCCTAGGCCATGTTTTGTTAAGACCCCGAGAAGATTAAATGACTTTAGTTCTGTTATACCCCCCAGTAACGACCCTGCTGGACATTAAAAATACAGCGGGGAAACTATGAAATTGAACATTTTCAACCGGGGTTAGAAATATCATGGCGGGGAACGGAAATTTTCGGCTATTATCTTGAAAGTTGTACAATTTTTGACGGGGGAAAAGTTTCAACGGAGAACCAACAGAAACACGGCGGGGAAAGTGTTTCAACTCAAACTTAGCGGGGAAACAAATTTTCTTGGAGGGTCATCCGTCTACCTTGGCGGGGCAATGTTTCAGCGGGGTCGTTACTGGGCGTGTGCTGTTTCCCGAATATGGTACTACAATCGGTAATGTTATTGAAAATCTAAACGATAGCCATACTGTTCATTGGTAGGAATTGAAAGAATTGAAAAAGAGCTTCTTTTCAAGTAATGGCAAAGTTCTCTTTTGCAATTGGCCATAGTACACTAATCTAGGACTTTTCCCACACGTAAGTCTGTATGTTCTACCACATGGGTTGCACTATTAAGAGCTATAAAACTGCTAAAAATGAGTCCAAAATTTTGTGATTTTCCTATACATGGGTGGGTTATGGATCTAAAATGATTCCTTAGTATTATCATGGTATTATCATGGTTAACTGCCGTTTTATTTCAGTTACATTTGGGGATGGCTGTGTGATAAAATTGGGCATAAGAGATCTCTGTTGATATCAATGACTTTAATGCTTGTTGCTACAATGTTTTTTGGATTTAGTAAGTCTATCGCTTGGGCAGTCACAGCAAGATTATTGCAAGGTTTCTGTGGAGGTATGTATGTCATCGCATTTTTCTTTTCGTATGCTGCAGGAATTGGCTCAGGCCTAAACGCCAAAGCTCTGGTTTAGATCTGACAGCAAATTTGAGCTTTTCAGCATTAATGTTTTAACACTCGAAGCACCATTATGAACAAACGAGGTCTCTGCATTCAATTTAACTATTCAGGAACATTTTCAAATTGATTAGCCATTGATTAATGCTAAATTTTTATTGCTCGACCCAACCTTCTCATTGCCGGATGGACCCAACCAAATCTGTACACTTTTTCTTGGATATCCGGTATTCAATCGTACCTATTTCTATAGATTTCATTGTAACTTCATAGCAAAATAGCACAGAAATTCAAAAACAACGGAATCTACATGGAAAGTTGACTTAAATGAACTTCAAGAGAGTAAGATATGCAGAGCAGTAGGATTTGATCTCCTCACGCCAAGAAACGTTGTTGACATAAATGTGGTCTTAATTTTTTGGACACGACTGTAATAGCTGGCTTATTAGCCTTCGCTTACCGCATACGTTTCCCTCCTATATCGCTACTATTGTGGACATTACTCAAGTAATATTTAGAAGAGTGTGCCGTGTGCCTCTTAATCTCGCGAAGGGCACTTAACTTCCAAGTGTACGGGGTGTGACTCTCGGCTGAGATTTGTAGCCTGCACTGGAGCAATTTGTTTATATCAAATACCAAGTTTCAGAGCAAATTGCTAGAAAATAATAGAAATATTGCAAACTTTATCAAATCTTCTACAAGAGCAATTATGCCCAAATAACACACCCTTCTTGGGAGCATTTTTGGTGAAACCGATACCCTATTTGTGACAGCAAGGGCGAATTTACAAAGCAAACGATACAAGCTTTATTAAGACCATGTTTACACCCCCCCCCCAGTAACGACCCCGCTGAAACATTGCCCCGCCAAGGTAGAAGGATGACCCGCCAAGAAAATTTGTTTCCCCGGTAATTTCGAGTTTAAACACTTTCCCCCGCCGTGTTTCTGTTGGTTCCCCGTTGAAACTTTTGTTTCCCCGTCGAAAATCACACAAGTTTCATCGAAGATAATAGCCGAAAATTTCCTTTCCCCGCCCTGATATTTCTGATGAACGGAGCTAAGAGGAGGTCGTCTATAAATAGGTCATTGAAAACTCCTACGCATGTTATTGTTCCTCTTGCTAAACAATATCCATGATCGTCTCGAAATCATCAAATACAATAAGCTAATAATAGAATACCCAGACTCCTTCTGCGCGGGGCGTTTATCTCCGTTGATTCTCTTTAAAGCTTTACTGTCACTATACCGGGTGCGCCAAAATAAACTATGCACTTTTGGCAGGCCACGATAAATCGTACACAGGACCGATTTGGAAGATTTATGACTTAATCTTTAGCAGAAAGCCTGAATTAGATTCTAGGATTTTTTGAAAATTTTTCCGTTTTCAGTTTTTAGAGCTACAAGCGA
>REGL01000241.1:99033-128014 GCA_004194395.1 Aurelia aurita complex sp. Pacific
ATAGAGCCTTTGCGCGCCGACGTTCGACTTTCTGATTATCAGAAAGTAAGATGGCTACCGCACAGCAGCAAGTTTCATGTTTTCAGCGTTTTCCGTTTTGTGTATTAGAAATAGGTGTCTGGCACTGGCAGTAAGCTTGAAAGACCAAAAAGGGGAGCAAATGGACATGTTGTGTGTATTTTTCTGAGTTGATATAAGTTCTGGATGAGAGCAAAACAGTAAGTTCAAATTCAAACATAGGTGCTTATAAATATAAAGGTGCTTTATCTATGAACCCCAAATTTTGTTGGTCTAAAAAGGAACTATCTATAGATTTGCTGGCATGTTGGCCATATCATGACGATCGAATTCCAAGCTTTATTTGCGACAGAGAAGATCAGGCCATGTTTGTCTTCAAAAGGACTGTATTTCGATGTAACGTGAACACAACAGAGCGCTTTTTGTGAATAAAGGGTTTAAACAATGTTGGTTAATCTGTGTTGAAATGTTCAGCAATATTTCCATCAGTTATTGTGTAACTTACTCAGTTCAAATCAATAAAGACAATAAGCATAACAATCATGCAAATCAGCTTAATTTTGTTCAGTTGAACGGAACGAAATTGATTCGTGTTCGCTGTACCGAAAGGCCATGTATTTGTTTTGATTGCATGCACGCCCGCAAAGGCTCTATCTTGCACAGGCCCCTTTAATGTTCGCAGACAAAGGAAATTCTTTCAACCAGTAATTCAAAACCAAACAAAGCCGCACAAGTTTCTCTGAAATCCAGGTACCTAGCACCCTCATTGTGCATTGCAGAAATCATTTTTAAGAGCAAATATGAGCATGTATCGAAAGAAGAAGGATACATCTACACATCTACCTTGAGAATTGTAAAATTAAGAGGGGGTAGAACTGAATCGCCTCCCAAGCGGCTTTTGAACCAAATAGATTGAATGCCCGAGGCAGATGTGTAGATATATACTTCTTCTCTTGATATATGCTCGTATTTGCTCTTACAAACAGTTTCTGGAATGCACAACGAGCGCGCTAGGTATCTGGGTTTCAGAGAAAATTTTTTAGGTTTTGTTTGTTTTGTATTACTGGTTTAAGGAATGTTCTTTGTCTGCGATCGCTAATCGCTTTGAATTGCGGTGTCAGTCAAAAGCAGCTCATGCTATTGGCTTACAAAATCTGCCCTTGTTCATCGTAGTAGATGTGGATAAAATTTATCCGGATAAAACCATTTTTCCATTGTATCAGATAGACTAGCTATCTGAAATAGTTTAATCCACTTTCCTTGGTGAAATGATTTTGATCGGATAGGCGCTCTCAAATTTGTGCGGATTGCTTGGGTCTAGTGTAAACACAACGCCTATCCATGGGTAGTTAGACACTGCTGGTGTGCTTCTATGGAGGAGCGCTGGATAATATGTATCTGCGGAGGAAATATTGTTTAGTACTGCGGAGGAGATATCGAAAAATATTTTTGTTCTTTCGATGTCTCCTCCGCAGTACTACAAAATTTTNGGAATATAAACGGTTAATTTGCAGGTAGTGATCCAATGCTGTGTTAATTTTTACATGTCTGAAGCAATATTGATCCAAAGCAGTGGAAGTCTTTACAGGGTGTCTCAAATTAATAAGTTGCCTTTCATTCCTGCCTATGGAATCGGAGGCTGGATAATATGTATCTGCGGAGGAAATATTGTTTAGTACTGCGGAGGAGATATCGAAAAATATTTTTGTTCTTTCGATGTCTCCTCCGCAGTACTACAAAATTTTTCCCCCGCAGATACATATTATCCAGCGCTCCTCCATAGAAGCACACCAGCAATGTCTAACTACCCATGGCCTATCTGAACGAATTTTGATGCAAATTTATCCGGCACAGTGAAAACTTGGCAGCCTCAGGAATAGATTTCACACCTTGTGTGCAGCCAGCCGTGATGCTTGCCTTCTCTGTTTATTTTGATTTGGTTGAAGTGCGCTCAGAGGTGTGAAATCTATTCTTCAGAAAGGCAAATCGCTTTGTTTTCTCAGAAACATAGGAGCAAAATTGCTACAAGCAATACCCTGATCAGCGGCTAAAGACGAAACGCTATATCCCAAAGGAAATAGTCGTTTGATTGTCATCGCTTTCAAGCAGAAAGTTCACCAAAATGATTCATTTTGAACGAAATACTTCCTGAAAAAATCAAAAATAATTTTGGAAAGAAAAGACTGATTTTAGAAAAATGAATTTTTATATCTAATTTGCTCGTTTTGCTGCTTTATAAAATGCTAACAAATGCAATCTGAGCTGTCTTTCTCCAAAATTTGGTTTGATGATTGATTGATTGATTGATTGATTGATTGATTGATTGATTGATTGATTGTCTCACGTTTTCTGACTCACCAGGTATGTTCAAGGGCGCCTACCTTGCAGGAACTGTATTTATTCTCAGTACTGTAGAGTAATTCGTGTCCTGTGACCCAGTACACAAGGTATCCCAGTACTGTACCGTGACCCAGTACAAGAGAGTCAGTCGTGTCAAGGTCAAGATGACGTATGAATAACTTTTGTGGTTTCAAATTCCGGTGTTCATGTAATGCGAGATCAACTGCTATACGAGTTGGCCAAAGGGAACCAGAGAGCGTGATTTGATTGGTCAATGCTAACAGACGTTAGAATTTACTGGGTCACAGGACACCTATTACTCTGTTTTTTTGTACTGGGTCACGGGTACAGTACTGGGAATAAACACACTTCCTACAAGGTAGGCGCCCTTGGTGCCCTTGGTATGTTTACCAATTTTGTGTTTCTGTATTTTTAGGCTGCAAAGTTGCTATAAAAGCTATTGTATTTGCATTATGTGATAAAACGAATAAGGTAAGTGTAGTACTTCTAAAGTTTATCATACATCGGATCGTACAACTGCTGTAACTTAAGATGCCCCAAACCTCCTTTCTGGAGTGTTCCAAAAGAGATTCAAGCCACATTATTCGAGATTCTTTAGAAAAGGATAGCACATTTACACTGGTGAGAAGGACGAGAAGCCTTTTTTGTCAGCGCTTCTTTTATTACTTTTGGCAGGTGGGAGTAAACTCGAAGGTTTTTAACTCAGGTGCCTCTTTGCTTCAAATACCGTATTTCAACAAACTCTAGTTTCTTGCCGCCGAAGGCAGCCTAACTATTCTGGTTCAATCAGCGAGCGAAATTAGCCTGTCTGCCTGCCTGTCTGTCTGCTGTTTGGCTATGTAGATAGACGGGTCAGCTCACGGCTGCGGTTCGCGGGCTCGCGGCCTGTGAGCATTTATCCAACAAACAACAATAAAGTTCTCCAACAAAAGATAATGAGTTCTTCCTACCTACTTAACTACCTAACTACGTCAATGGACGACAAAGGTTATTTCTGACAATGCAGAACTCAATATTACGGACCACGAAGCCATGCACTACAGAACTACGGAACCAAGAGCCTTGGACGCAAGAACTAGAAACCGGCGGAGGAGAGTAACTCAATATTCTAAATCATTTACCTTTTGACCATTACCCAACTGTAAATTCAAACATAATACACGCTTCCTTAGAGATAATCATTCAATTAATTTCTATAAAATTGACCTCGCTACAGTCGCATTTGGTACAAATACTAATCGGCAGCACTCGCTGACTGTTGTTATATCTAGTAAATATTTTTTACCACGAAGAAGACCTTGATTTTACTTGGAAAGAAGACAAATCGTGCTGCTGCGGCTAATGTAAATAAATGGTGGTGTGGCCCATTGATTAAGGCGCAGTTTTCAAAACTTATGGGGTCTACCTAGCTGATTACAAGTGCGTAGTTATTGCTATTGATAAAATATGTTGTTGTTGTTGTTGACATTGTTATTGTTGTTGTTGTTGCAAAAACTGGAACTATTTCGCGAGTCAAGGGTCTACCGGCGTGGGTTCGAATCCCGTAGCTGGCACTACAAGACCCTACCAGCAGCCAACTCAGCTGTTCATCCTTCCGAGGTCGGTAAATGAGTGCTCAGAGGTAACTCTGAGAGCACAGGCCGAAGTGCCGCAGGCCCACACCAGCTGCCTAGCTGCTAGAAACCTAAACCGCGTAAGAAAATAAATGTTGCTCGTCTTCTTGTGTGCTTGTTTACCTATTTGCTTGTTTGCTTGTTGGCTTGCTTGCTTTCTTGTATTTTCAGATGGCATGCATTACATCTTTTCAGATCTTATATAATTTTTCACAGATCTTCAATTATAGTCTGGTTGCATTTTTAGAACACGTGGTGTAATGAAACTGTTTTGTTATTTTAGGCGTTGGGAATGGCAATTGTCATGAGCTCACATCAAATTGGCTTAATCATCGGACCTGCTGTCGGTGGTAAGTATCTCTAAGCTGAATGCATAGGTGAAGCATTATTTGTGACACTGCCAAAGATATTTCTTTATTTACATGTTTTAATGCTTGATTTACATGTCTTAAGCCACCAACAGTAGCTTTGATGCACCAGCAGCAAACTTGATAAAAGAGTTCAAATGGCCGACAGTCCAAGACATGATCAAGCAAGAGACGTCTACTATCGTTTTCAAATCAATAAGTGGTCTCGCGCCCACTGACCTCTCATCTCTATTCACGAAGAACTCGGCTCGAGAGATTCTACATTTGTATCATAATGATAGCTTATTGTTGCATAGCGAAAACACCATTATTTGCATGGTCAAGTGATTTAATCAAAAGACAATACACATACCAATTTGTCATACAGAGTTACTGGTGAGTTACTAACTTATTTCTTTTTCAGGTAAGATTAACTCGTTTTTCTCTTGCAGGATTCAACAGTTTTCTCTCTAGTTACAGCATGGGTTGTAGGATAAATGAATGAACTAAATTGGTATCAAATAAAGAGTATAAATCACCTTGTCTCTTTCTTGTGTTGGTCTTTCTCTGTTCCTTCTGGGGGCAGCAAATAAGCTTCTTTTCAGGTTCACCAAGTTAGGCCCAACTGTCATCAACTCAAGTTAAGAAAGTCTCGTTCTGGTTTGCTCTTTGCTCCTCTTGAGAATAAGCTCATTTGCTGCCCCCAGAAGGTACAGAGAAAGATAAAAACAAGAAAGAGACAAGGTGATTAATATTCTTTATTCAATACCAATTTAGTTCATTCATGGGAACCTAAATCATAGTCAATAGAAAGGAAAGTCCTTTCTATTGACTATGCCTAAATTTATCCTATAACCCATGGTTACGGGTTTATTTTGGTTGCTGTTCTTCCACAGGAGTTAACAGTCTTCTTTCTACAGATTACGATGTTTTGTTGCGTTTATGGGTTTAGGACGATGCGTCCGTTATTTAAGGCTATTTGCAACTGTAACTAGTTTTGGAGTTTCATGATTTCTTGACTTTAGAGGATTTTTACATGAAATTTGCTGGATAAGAAAATGTCGGGGAAATGTTTGATTTGGCTTTTTTCTGATCAGCTAATTTATTGCAACTATTCATTGCAAATTCAAAATAAATGTCTCATCTTGGAGATTCGCCTTTATACTTTCTTCTGATACGAATTAAATCTCCATATGTTTTCGGATTGCTGTGATATAAATGGATTTCCAACAAGTATTTTTGTTGACCTTTCACCCAAAGGTCAGACTGTATCTAGATAAGGATCTTCTATTTGAATTTAACTAATCAGAAAGGAATTTCTCCTTTCAAAATGCGATATACCGTGGATTTGTTTACGTATTTCTTATCCAGCCCCTTTAAGACATTGCCTTCACAAGTTGCTATTGATCATAATCGTAAACATTTTGATATCAGTTTTTTGTGAGTAAACCCAAAAATGCAGCACTCCCTGACTATTGTTATTGCTTGCCTAAGTTGACATGTTTGCTACACAGATATCGTCAGTTTATAGAAACCAAATAAATGGTTTAAGAGTTGTAGACTTTCAAACATGTAAACATTTTTCCTTATCACCCGATACCAGATATGATGCAGCCTGCGTGCAGACTCAACTCCTCGAGAGTATAGTTCGAGGAGCTGAGTCTTCACGCAGGCTATATGATGGCCATAAATGAAAACCTGCAACCTGCTTTATGCACCCTGCATTATGCAACCTGCATTATGCAGGTTACACCAACCGTTTTGTTAATGGTTCCCCTATCACATTTATTTTCTGTACAAAATGTTTCTGAAGCAAAACATTATTACTTTTCAGAGAGAGAAAAGCTTACTTGTTATGTTTCGTGCCTGCAGAAAATCTTGGACACTGAATATGTTAGATCATAAAAACTTTCACACATTTACACTTTTGGATTTTTTAAATGCCCGAATATAACAATCTTCGAAATATTTTGTATTTGATGTAATTCATGTAGGCCGTTTCTCATTATATTGCTTCCCTCAAGGGTGGATGCAGCTTTTAGGTTTCAAGTAACGATATCTGTAATTTTATACATTTCTTTTACCGTATACACAAAAACTGATTGTGCCAAAGTTCATACAAGTTTAGTAGACCTGATAAGGAGAACTCAATCTCATGATATTTTTGCTTTTAGGCTACTTGGTGCTTCCTGCGAAAAGCTATCCAAGCACATTTTCAAAAGGTAGGTCTTCAAGCAACTAACTTTTGCACATTATCTACCAGGTGAGTCAACAGAAAGAATCCCGGTTTGAAAGGTCACAGGTCCTGGATATCAAAACAATGATATCGGCAAGTATATAGCTTAATGGTAAACATGCTCAAATCCATTTAAAAATTTACCTAGCTGAAATCAGCCATTCTGTTCTGAAATTATGAGGGATTTTCTTCAGAAAGCCTCTTCAAGAAACCTTGAAAACGTGCCCAAAATCACGACCAACTTTCTCTAACATTTCTGCCTTACATTGGCCTTACAGCAATGACTTCTGCACGCTTTAGCACTTGCTATGCTCCTAAGAGGATGAACAATTCACCCTGGTATCAATGACCTTTTCAGGGGGATTCCATTCTCCCACGAGGACAAAATACATGAATACATGTGAGTGTCATCATTTTTAAGGAAGGAATGCCAAGGGAAATTTGCTTATTGTTTTCTTTCGTTTTTTTTGCAGGTTTTTTGGAAGGGGCTTTCTGCAGAAAATCTCCCATATCCACGGGAAGTAATGGCCGATTAAAGCGGGGTAAATTACTGACCCTTGAAGACATTGGCAATGAAACAAGACTGTTTTGAATACTATTGCTTTTATATTCAGGGAGCAGTGGCCTTCCAAACGGGGATTCTTTTTTTGACTCACCCGATATAAGATAACATTGCTGTCATCTACTTTTTTCTAAACTTTCTAGGTCCATTCTTTTCCTTGGCTAGCTATTTACAATTCGGTTGCTTTTTCATAATCAATTAAAAGTCTTCAAAACGAAGGACACTGAATATTTTTCGTGGCAGGATGTTGACGCAAACATTGTTCTTCTTGAAGAAGTACTTAGTTTAGTGCTGTAACTGTCAATCAGATCTCGTCGAATAGGCTAACTGCGCCAAGAAGCTGATTTTGAAAGCAAAATAGAAGTTTGCTCCAAGAAACCTGGTGAAAAACGTGCTTTTACGTTGATAATTTCTAACTGAAAGATGCTCATCCCTTCTTTAAGGCTGGTTCCCATACGGGGCAGTATTTTGTAATGCCTTTTTTACCCAAACGCTGATTTTACTTAAACACGACTTGATAGAGTCACATGATATGTAATTTGGACGAATTCAGAACTTTATTAATTCCATCTTAGGTTCGTTGTTTGACAAGTTTCCATTCCTTCTTCCAATATTAATCAATAGTGCCATCCTTGCAATCTCAATTGTCCTGACAGCCATCAAAGTACCAGAGACATTGATTAGGTAAGTGAAGTACCGTGGCTTATGCCCTGGCCAAGTCATCGCAAATCGTTTGCCAGACATATGAATTTTGTTTTTTTAAGCTTCAGCTTCTTCTGTTTTACGACGGAAATCATTTATTCTTTACCCCATTTGGAACAAAAAAACTGCTAAAATTCCCCCAAGGAATAAAGCCCCTTTACTGAACTCAAAGTTCTAATTTCTTTTCAAATTCAAGCTCCATCTCTCCTAGATCTTTCGATCGATGCCTAATTTTTGATAAGCATGCTTTGTAAACAGGATGTACCACGAAATGTGTGCCTTGTTTGTGTGGCTGCTGTGGAGGAGCTTGATCATTAATTGTCAAGGTTTTTACATAGTTGCATAGGTCGGGCAGGCATAGGTAGAGTTTGAGACGTCGTTGAGTCCATCTGACAAGTGTTTGCTGATTTACCGGGTGAGCCAGAAAAAAGTTCCCACTTTTGAAAATTCATAGCATCAAGAGTATTAGATGGATTGGAATGAATCAATATTTGCTTCACAGCAGAAAGATCGAAGTATTTTTGTGATCTTTCTCGCCTTCTTATGAGCACTGGAAAAATTGGTAAGTTCAAGTTTGCAAAAACTTTGTGGTTGCAAAATGACTGAAAAAGGCCTAAAATACTTTATCAAATCATAAAGGACTCCTCACTCAGAAAAACAGAGAAAATGCAATTTCTCATGGGTGAGAGATATCGTCTGCACATTTATTGCCATGGGATTGAAAATCTTTAGTGTCCGTTTGAGAATCTATGTCTTATAACTCTTGAGAGAGGTGAAACGCTTGTGCGTATTGTTCCGTGTTAGGAGAGTCCTAACAATTTGATCAAGTGTTTTAGGCCCTTTTTCCGTTATTTTGCAACCATGAAATTTTTGTAAAGTTGAACATACCTACATTTGCAGTGCTCGCAAGAAGACAAGAAAAATCACAAAAATACTTCGATCTTTTGGCTTTTAACTAGAATTTGAATCATTCAAATTCATGAAGCACTTGTGGTGCTACGAATTTTCGAAAGTGGGAACTTTTTTCTGGCTCACCCGGTAGGTCAGAGGAAAGGCAAAATAACTGGTTGCTTCAAAACAGCTATTGTTCTCAAGCAATATCAGAATCCTGTAATATTTGGAAGAAAAGGTTCTCATCATATTTGAATTTTCTATAAACAACACTATTAACCCATTTAAAAATACAGAAATTTAGACTAGAAGATTTCCTATGAAAATTATTTTATTTCGACATTGCTGGCGAACTATAGAAGAGCTGCTTTTGAGGCAACCACAAAATCTGACTCAAGACAAGGTCTCAAACTCTACGTTGAAGCCTAGCCTATGCAACTATGTAGAAACAAGGACAATTATAGCCACAGCTTCTCCACATCAGCAACGCAAACGGGGCAATGTTTTTTTTGGGACATCCTGCAGTGAGCAAGGAAAGTTGATGGTCCACATATAATATTCAACAATTGTATATTGAACATTCGAGCACTGTCATCATTTGAATAAGTGCAGAGGTTTGAATTATTCAAGCAGGATAGTGCACGCATGTTTCATGCTCAAGATTATTCAAGATTAGATACCAATAGAAACTTGTGGTTTACTAGCAACTTTCATTGTACAATCTGTTGACAATAAAATCTCTAGGTTATATGTTTAGCAACGACAGTTTCAACCCTCGTCTTCTACTGTTATTGAATGAAGACATAGAAACTAATCCGGGACCTCAAAGCAATAACTGCCTTAATTCTTTCATTGGAATTTGAACAGCATTTGTGCGAGTTTTAGCGAGTTTTAACTTCTAAGATTTGATAGAAGAAGAAAAAGAAAAAATAGTAGATTGACTTACTTTCTTCGATTCCTAGTGACGCGCCTAATGAGAAGACGACATTAGTAGATAGTGACCAAGAGCAAGCAAGACCATCCAAGATGCAGCCATCAATCACAGAATCAAGTGAATCAACTTATCTCGAAATGTACTCTTATGATGCATGCATTGAAAGAGAGTCGTATACGGTATTGTCAGTTAGAAGAAAATCAGGAAAGGAAGTTCTAGAAGAAGGAATCGATGGAAAACAAACCATTTCATATTTTCATCTCAGTGATGGGAACACTTTTGAGAAATCTACTTATCATCGGGAGGCAAGATGCTGTGAAGGATTGAAGGAGTCATCGCTGTGGCACCTCTTGAGGTCTTTTGAAAAATTTATTTCGATATTCACACGATCACAACATTACATTCTAGGATATTAAGCCATTAGACCTCTTAACAATTCTGTGAACTTCTCTAAACTGGAACTGTCGACTGCACTAGAGAGGAAAATTTTACAAAGATCCCTTTCTTTCTTTCTTTCTTTTTTTCTCTCTTCTAACCAACATTGCGTTCCTGCCAATCCTGAATGCCTGATTCTGTGGTGTATCAGCTTTAATATTGGCGTATCATCTTTAAAAAGGTCGCTGTAAAATTCTATTACAGCTTTCTTTGAGTCAAAATGCTTGGAAGGAACTTTGGGCTTTTGTTGTAAATCTGCCATTGAAATTTTATTGATTTATTGATTAGTTTCAAAATGGCTACATTTATTAAACTTGAGGACGTCATCAAATTTCTAAATCCTAAACCAGAAAACTACAGATGTCTGCTTGTCATCATATTGTAGACTTTCATAAACTATGGTTCGTCGAGGTATGTCATTTGCCCTCTATTGGTTTAGGACTGCCGATGATTTGAATTTTTTCAAAATTTTCCATGAATTTTTTCAAAAATAATTAAATTGCCGCCATTTTGAAGAAAATCAAGATATCGAAAAATGTCCATGGCAGATTTACAGCAAAGTACCATAAGTTCCTTTCAAGCAATGCAATTCCAAGAAAAAAAAATCATAAATTCTACACTCACCTTTTTAAAGATTTGAAACGTTTGAGCCCTATGCTATCAGCTTTTTTCATTCATTGGTAGATGCTCTGGGGCGCATATGGTAAGAATTTCCAGTTGCGTCTGCGTTATCTTCGTTGCATTCGTCTGCAGTAAAAATTCGCGAGTAAGAACCTACAATTGTGCAAGTCAGTCTAGATTATTAAATTGAACAATGAATACAATAGATAGGTCCTTATAGAATGATAGCCTAAGTGGAAAATTTCAGCCATTAGGTTCTTAATCCACTAGGCTTTACTATATCGTATTGATTGTAGAGTAGTTTCATAGAGCCCAGAGGGTACTCTCTATTTTCAGCACGGGGGGGGGTCCATGCCACTGTTTCTTGGTTGACCAATAAATATTAATGCAAATGTTTTGGGGACCCCAAATATTGTTATTTATTTATTGACATTAATTTGTTCGTTGAAATTTATTGAATTTGTCACTGTAATGAATCGCACCAAATTGCACGATTCTTCCTTTCTTCAGATTTGTGGACCCCAAATATTGATTTTTGTCTATGTTGTTATCCACAGACACCAAACATTGATCTAACGTAAGATTTCGGACACCCCAAATCTTTGCACGGACCCTCACGTATTGAAAGTTAATGAGTACCCCCTGGGGTGTAGAGTTGAGTAAATGCTTGTCATGTAACTGAATTGGTTTAAATATAAAAACATTTTTCGTAGCATGCTTCAAAACTGGCTTACAAAACCTCAGAACTTTGCCAATTCACTATTCAAATTTCATTTTATTTTCAGAAGCAAAGCCGTACGAATCAGTCTGTTCGCATATGCCATCTTTTCATTTGTTACCGTTGGCCTTGATGAAACTTTCCCGATATTTGCAGATTCATCCAGGCGATATGGTAAGATGAAATCCTCCAACATCGTACCCAGTGACCATGAGGTTTTTCTGTAAACTGCTGCAACGCCTACATTGACCCTGGAGCCTGTTAGGCTATTCTGCAATTTGATTGGCTCTTTTCGAAACAAAAGAGGTCTACTCCATACATTGTAATCAAATACAACATGATGCAACCCCAAATGTAGAACGAGATTCATCATATCATGTTGCATTTGATTACTTGTTGGGGATACGAATCGTCAAAGTTCAAAGCAACGGTTATCCCCCGAAAGGAAACCTGTGATCGTGCGCAGAAAGCATGTCTGGTTATGTGGAAAGAATGTGGGCGGATAATCCGGCCACAATCCAAACAAGAATTAGCAAAGAAACAAACAGATTCTCGCACATGGTAATAGGTTTCCAAGCTGTTGATCTGCTTTGAACTTTACCAGCATAACAAAAGACTCAGACAAAAGGGGCAGTCCTCGGTATCCTCAACAATTACAATGTATGGAACCTTCTTGATCATTTTCAGTCACACACTGTTTTGCAAACCTCTTTCTTTTTCTTCGCCTTGGGACTCAAGCATGATATTCCATAGCTCGTGCAAGCGTAAAGGATTTGTAAGAAAAAAGATAGATTCGTAGTGTCAATCTCGAAGGAATTCTACCTTGTTTCACACATGCTTGCAAGTGCTTCACTGATTCTTACGCATTTTGCGATCCATAATTAACTGACCAGTTTTTCTAATGTTTGTTGTCGAGTAGGCTACCAAATTTTAAAATTTTATTGCGGAAAAACTGGCCAAGCTGTTGACTTCAAATTTGGCGTGTGTGTCCGTGAACTTATATTGTGAGTGGTGAAAACTTTTGATCAAAATCTTTAGATTAGCAGAGTGGATAATGAAGGTAATAAGTTTCTGGAGGGGAAGGTTTCTGAAAACTGGCATTACGTGCTCATTAGAGCGGAAAGCAGAGTCACCTTAAACTTCAATCAAATTTCTGCAATTTTTCTGCCTGCAATGCAATCATCTATTCACTTATTCATTTATTCATTTATTTATTTAGGTGGACTGGCATTCACATCTGCTCAGATTGGAACGACACTTTTACTAGCAACTCTTCCAGTGGCCTTCCTGATTGGGCCTTGCGTCAGGGTAAGATATACCGGGTGTGCCAAAATAATGTATTATTGTTTGAATGCTTACATGTCCATAACCAATAGTTTAAGCCGATGTCTTCATGTCGAAGAGAAGATCGATAAACCTGCTCAAATTCCCGCCTTGGATGGCATGAAAATGAAACGGCCTTGTTTTCCAGTCATCATTTTAGATGTGATGCAAAAGGCTGAACTTATATGTCGTTCAGAAAATATATGTCGTTCAGAGAATACGAATTCAGTTAATACTGAGTTCAGAGAATACGAATACGAGCTCAGCCTTTTGTATCACATCTAAATTGTTGACTGGAAAAATAGGCCATTTCTTTCTCATGACATCTAAGGCTTGAATTTGAGCAGGTTTATTGATCTTCTTTTCGACATGAAAACGCCGTAGTAAGACTACAACCAACATCTTAAAATACAATTTAGCCTTTAGGCAATCAAATAAAACAAAGTTTTTGGAAATCGGTTCATTGGTTGTGGAGATATAAGCAATCAAACGATAATACATCATTTTGGAACACCAGGTATTATGTTGAAAATTTGCCTGATTTCCCCCCTTACCATATTGATGCGGAGATAAGAGCATGCCCTTGAAAACGAAAATACTAGAAATTGACGTTTTCCAGAGCGACTCACGTCTAAGGCTTGCCCTTTTATAGGTTTACCTCCGTTTTTGCTTGCTGAGAAAAGGGAAAACAAACAGGGCAATGGATTTAAAATGGCAGTGCTATGTACCGGGTGTCCCAAAAAAATGTATACGGATTTGGTTGACTCCAGCGCTGTGAATTTAGCTTCAATCAATGTCTAATTACTCTAAAAATGTTCCTCGATAATTAACTTGAACATAGATACCTCGTTTGTTGATATTGGTACTTTGAGAGCAGACATGTTAAGCTTGAAAGCTCAAATTTGCCTCGCCTTGCAAACCAGAGCCTTAGCCTTTTGGCCTCAGCAATTTCTTAAGGCACAGCGTATAAATCAACGATAGCCTCGATAAAATTTGAAAAATATTAAATCTTGTGTTATTCTGTTTTTCAGAAGTCACTCCCCAGTCACCCATTTGGAAGTTTCTTAATTTGTCATTAATTTCAGTTCATAAATTTCGATGTGCTTCAGGAATTTGCTTAGGCCAAAAGGCCAAAGCTCTGGTTTGCAATTGGACGCAAATTTGACCTTTCAAGATTGATATCTCTGCTCTCACAGCACCAATACCAACAAACGAGGTATCTATGTTCAAGTTAATTATCGAGGAACATTTTGAGAATGATTATCCATTGATTGAAGCTAAATTTACATCGCTGGAGTCAACCAAATCTGTATAAATTTTTTTGGGACACCCGGTACTTACTTCGTGCAGGAACCAAAGAAAAGTACTGAAATATGAGAGCTTTTAATAGGAGACTATTTAGCAAGAATGAATGCAAATCAGTGTATATAATGCATTATCTCCCATTTCTGTGATTATATAAAAAAGACTCATATATAACATTGCCCTTATATTCAGGTATGAGGGCATACCTTTATAGAAAGTCATGTCTTCTCCTGATAGCCGTTTTGGTTTTTGCATGCACAACGAGTCACTAAGTCATCCAAGTTTCGAGTTGTCTTAGCTGTGTGCTCTTTTTACATTTGCAGTTTGAGCAATCGGCAGTAGAACTTTGTTTTTTCGCAATTGGTAACTGTTTCGTATTTGCATGTGAGTCAAAAGCATTGGAAATATTGTGAAACGTTGATTAATTGGTTATCGAGAGTATATATTTAGTGCATAGAGTTATCTGTAAATATACTGGATGACTGAAATAAAATGAACCGAGAAAATATCTTCTACAAAAAGGACCATTCAACCAAAATGAGTGATTTTGACGTTTTTATGTAGCTAAATGGCAAGGCTACATCAGGGGCAAATTATTGCTTAAAATCACGTACGCTCTCGAAAATAATCACATTCTAATCACAAATTAATCACATTAATCACAAAATCATATCAATCACGAAAAATCTTGAATCACATTAATCACAAATTGTGAATCTAACCACGTTTATCTGCTTATGTTTCTAAGGAAAGTGAAAGAATTAGAATGTCCCTTTCACAGATTCTGAAGACCCTACGGTGGAGCAAAAATGAAGCCCCGTTCACGTATTAAAAACGACTCTACCAGTTACCAGTCTATGATTTGATTCATGAAAGTGCTTACCGTCATATTTTATCATTTGGTTTATGCATCTTGCTCTATCTTGCCATATTTATACGATTTTTATAGTATAGGAACTTATTTGAGAATATTTTGGAATAGGTGATTAATTTTTCAATAATCACAAATTAATCACTCTCTAATCAATAAGCAATCTAATTAATCACAAAATGATCACAACTGATTATTAATCTCGTATGAAGTGATGAAGTGACGAAGTGATGAAATGATTAAGTTATGAAGTGAAGAAGTGATGAAGTGAAGAAATGATGAAGTGACGAAGTGATTAAGTTATGAAGTGATGAAGTGAAGAAATGATGAAGTGATGAAGTGGCGAAGTAATGAAGTGAAGAAATGATGAAGTGATAAAATGATGAAGTGGTGAACTGATGAAGTGGTGAAGTAGTGAAGTGATGAACTGATGAAGTGATTAAGTTATGAAGTGAAGAAGTGATGAAGTGAAGAAATGATGAAGTGATGAAGTGATTAAGTTATGAAGTGAAGAAGTGATGAAGTGAAGAAATGATGAAGTGACGAAGTGATGAAGTGATGAAGTGATGAAGTGATGAAGTGAAGAAGTGAAGAAATGATGAAGTGATGAAGTGGCGAAGTGATGAAGTGAAGAAGTGAAGTGATTCGACCATTCTCGTGTAATATGCATAAATGCTCCGTGCATTTCCATATTCTCTGCGCTGTTGCAAATAATATGGCTTCAGTTTTTCCTTTCTTCATGTTGAGGATTGATTCATTTTCACTGAACCAGACTGAAAGTTCTGCCATGGCATTCGATAATTTTGTATTTATTTCTTTGATCTCTTTGCCAGTCACGTAAATAACGGTATCGTCTGTGTGGAGTGTAGAGTGTAGAGTGTAAATGGGATGGACCACAGTGCAATACTTAAAACGCAATCAACAATTGTTGCCTTTCGCACTGAAATTTACATGTTTTCATCGTTTCTCTCGTTGCAGCTGGAGCACAAATTTGGAATAAAAAAGGTAGGTTAAATAAAAAGATTTTTTTCCGTCCTAATGGCATACAACACAACATTGATAAAAGGTCGAAAGCATTCTTTTTATATATTCAACAGAAAAAATTTAGAATAATGATTACCTAAGACAACACTATTACCCTGCAAGGACGATACAAAGGGGAGCAGAAGATCATGACTACCTTTTGGCTTTAACATGAAGAAAATACAACTAAAATACAACTCAATATACAGATGCGAATTGCTACATTCAAACAGCACAGGTGGGTGTAAAATCCTATTCCCTTTTTCTTTGAATTGAATGGCTTGAAAGGAACTTTTAGAAATTTGCTGTAAATCTGCCATGGAAATTTCTTGATATTTTGATTTTGTTTTTCAAAATGGCGACAATTCAATGATTTTCGAAAAATTGATGGAAAATTTTGAAAGTATTCAAATGATCGTAAACCCTAAACCAAAGGAGGAAAAATCATATATCTTTCAAGAAAACCATAGTTTATGAAGGCCTACAATATAGTGAAAAGCAGAAATCAGGATCTTTTCTGGTTTAGGATTTAGAAATTTGATGACGTCATAGCCTCAAATTTAATAAATGCCGCCATTTTGAAACTAATCAAGATATCAATAAATTTCCACGGCAGATTTACAGCAGAAAAGGCTGAGTTCCTTCCTAGCCATTTAATTCAAAGAAAACTGTGATAGAATTTTACACCGACCTTTTTAAAGATTTGAGCCCTATGTTCATTCAAACCATTTTTACAGTTAGATACTTGAGCCGGTTTCAAGTTGTGTCGTATATTTCGTATGGTATCAAGTAAACTTTGAGTTTGAATGGGAGGCTAAATAGACTGTTTTGAAAAAATGGTTTCTATATGTTGCGGGTTCTTACCGTATTATCTGTAAAATTCGAACGCTGAGCTTGCGTTATAAATTCTATGTTGATGGATCTAGTCGATCAAAGGTGACACCATATATCAACCAGAATTCAATGAGAGAAAAAAGATGAAAGGCCTGTGTGATATTGCCTATCAAAAAGCCGCAAAATCACAGTTTCTACCGAAATTTGCATACGGAGCACCTTTGAATGAAGTCTTTACCATGCCCCTTCGCTTCTGAAAAACACCGTGATTGATGTTAATAGCTTCCTTTTTAATGCAGTTGTCAATTCAATTGGTTTTGTCATTTTTTTTCAACTACTTATTTGTAATTAAGAGTGATGTTTTGTGCACAACATTTCCTACTGCAACTGCAGTTGTTTGCATTGCGATGAAGATTCCCTTGCGAAGCGTATCCACAATCTTCCAGAATTTCTCGTGCCGTCCAACAGGGGCTCCGAATCTGTGAAAAGTTCGTAGGGGCTCTGTATAAAATGAAGAGACTACTGCTGATAAAGAGGCTGAACAAAGAGGCTGCTACACAGTCTTGTAAATTTAGGACTATCAACTTCGTCTTTTTCCTCTTTACTGTTAGCAACTTCGATCAATGGTTTTGGATCTGTTTTGAAAATGGTTTCAAATCACTGCATAAAACAAACTTTTTTAGAATAGCTTATGATTCACAATTTGTAAATATTGCTACTTGTTTGTACAGTCATCAGAATATTGTATACACCATAGCTGAGGACTTTAATGAATAACGATAACTTTGACCGTAGGGAGATTTATTTCAAGAAAATTAACTTTTGATTGACAACATCAGGCCATCAGCATTCTCTTTTTGTTTCAGTTATTCATAATTTCATTATACTTTCTGGTGTTTGGATTGCCTTTGTTCCCGTTCATTGGAATGGTCCCACCAAGGTAAATGCAGTTTTCTAGCTATCTTAAAAATCGGAAGCAGTTTACTTTCGCAAATGGGGAAAATTCAACCCTGAGTCAAATTACCAAGGGTGTCCCCCAAGGGTCCGTACTTGGGCCCTTTCTCTTTACCATATTCCTAAACGATATGCCCAATTCTACAAAATTGATACCAGGACTGTTTTTTGTAGTAGCTTGTATTTTACGAATTAAATTGAATTGAATTGAATCATTGATATTTATGACGTATCTTGCTTTCCCCAGAGGGTTGTCTTCCTGGTGAGTCAAAAAATGAATAGATGTCGGAAAGCCTGTAGCTCTCAAACCATTTTTCAGATTCCTATCAACTAATGATGTTTGTGCAGCTAACATATAAACTTAGATGACAAAATTTATTGCATCAAAATCAATCGTATCGCTCACAAATTATGGGCAAAATTTTATAAAAAATACTTCATTTCAAAATCCTTGGAAGCAGGCCTAAAATCCTTAAACCGATTTGCTACCAATTTGTCCCCACAGTTGTTCTGTGGGCGTGGGTTCGTATCCCACTTCTGACTCCATGTTATGTTCGGCAAGAGCAATGTGAAGATAGAACGCGTCTACTCCTCCAAGTATGTATAATCAACGAACTGCTCATACTACTGCTTCATGTAAGATAACAGTTGTCATAATCAAATTCTGTCTGTCTATCTAATACTCAAATATTTGCAAGGTATATGAAAGGGCGTTTATATAATTGTGTGCACTTGGGGTTGTCATTCAGCCTATTTTTGTCTATTGCTTTTTATCACGAGGTTGGATTGTTGCAGCAAATTTTTGATCAAGAACTTTAAGCCCATCTTGGAGGATTTTGAGAGGTATAAAATTGCTTATAGTTCGATAGCGATGCAACCGATTTTGACAAATTTTCGCTAAAGTTAAATTGATTGTTAGTAAGCCTCAGCTGCACTGGCGTTGTCAGTTTGTAGGAATCAGGTATATGGTTCAAGAGTCTTTCAATTTCTCTTGAACCTTCTTTCAAACGTCGAAACATTTTTCCGACTAACCTGGTAGCAAAACAAATCGATTTTAGGGATTAAACATATTGGTCTAACTAATTGGTATCTGGTGCGCTAGGCCGGTTTGATATTTCAACTTTATTATGAATAGATCCAATCGGCTAAGGTTTGTTTTACCCATTTCAATTCATGTGACCAGACCATACTCTTCTTGGGAAGCTATAGAATTATGCTACTTTTTGCACTCATTGCACAGCTTTGCATGGCGCAAAATATTTTAGAGAAATCAAAAGATGTTTTATCAAGGGATTGATCACATGATTTGAAATGGGTGTAAACGAACCGGGGAAACGAACCTTAGCCGATTTTGTCTATTTTAAACTGAATCTCAATTCAAGTTTTCAATTGGAACTTCAATTGGACATTTGATTTCAATTTGCTAAGTTTAAATTTGGCATTTTTTGAAACTGAGCAAACACTTATCCTTTCTGTGGGGATGCTTAAGTGTTCCTTTGTTATCATTAAGGCACCTTTCAACCGTCTATTTGTCAATTTAGGTTGTGTTCCAAGGCATAAGAGGATTTATGAAGTCATAAGTTTGTAACAAGGATTATCCAGGTTTCCGAAAAGACAAAGTTATTTGCATTTCTCAAGAATGGATTTCATTTACACTTCAGAGTGCACTCGATCAAATCGAAACAAACAGAAAGAGCAAACATTACTGTGCAGAACATGTTAAAAGGAATCCAAGCAAATATAAGCATTTGATGAAAATAGCCGTGCAAATTGATTGATTTGATTTGATTTGATTTTAACTTCTTTAGGCACGGTAGCCACGTCAGTCAAAGGACTGATTTACAGTGGGCCGTGCAAATACATACAATAACTAAATTAAAAGAAAAGCACACAAAATTAAACAATCTTATTTACAAAACAATCTAATAAGCAAATTAAAAGTAATGCTTGAAAGAGAGAATCAGCATTCGCTGTTGGTATTGCTGATTCTTTTTTTGAATGTTTCATAAGTTTTTGATGATTTGATTTCAATGGAATCAAGTCTCTTCTTTTTTTGACCCAATATTTAAGCGCCTCGATGCCAAGGCTGTGAGAGATGCTTGTGTAAAGACTTGTGATGTCATACGAATACAATGAAGCCGGTGTACTATGCGTTTNACAAAAGGCAAAGACAAAAGGCTGTAACACGTGCCGCACCATATTTGGGTAATTCATTGAAGTCAACAGGAAATACTGATATGTGATTGGCTAGACTGTGACCGCAAGTGGCTTGAGCCACTTTTAAGCTCCGGCCAAACGCTTTCGACTTTCCACTCGACAGCGCTCGACATTTGTGTCGAGTGAAAAGTCGAGAGCGTTTGGCCACCTTGTATAGTGATGTCGAGTGATGTTGAGCGTTGTCGAGTCAAATTTGATACTGGTCAAAATTGTCGAGTGGAGCCGCTCGACATTTCGCTCCCTGGTTTGAGGTGTTGTCGAGTGTTGTCGAGAGCGTTTGGCCAGGTGCTCGACTTTCCGCTTGACAATGCAGAGCCTGCGCATGTGCAGTTGAAAAAATTTTCTCACCGAAATTACTGCAACAAAGGTTCTGCCAAACAAACAGCACCGAAACCGCTTGGGGGAAATTTATTCTTGGACATTCTGCATTATGTACAGAAAGTCTTCGTACGACATTCTCATCATCTCTCGGAAACCTCGAGAATCTTCAAGTTTCGATTTTCAAAATAACCTCTTTGCTCTCTTCGCTTCATCCAGGCTCTTGTCTTTCCTCTCTTCACTTCATTTCTGTCATTCCTTCTTCATCTAAGACTGTTACCAAATCAGAGCAGCAACAGCCTTGCGTTTTCTTTTTGTGAGCTTCATGTTGATTTGAGAACAGCAAGAAAATAAAATTGAAAATTTGGCAGGCTGTTGCTCGGGCTGTTGTACGAGAACGAGGACAGAAAGTAAAACATGAAGTCGAGCCTGCCGCGAAATCGAGTAAGAGTGGAGTGAAAGTCGAGAGCATTTGGCCACCCTCTGCTCGACAATGCTCGACATTGCTCGATTTTTGTCGAGCGCTGTAGAGTGAAAAGTCGAGAGCGTTTGACCGGAGCTTTATATGCTTACATTCCCTTTAAATCTATTCTTGAGGTTGCCAAATCGCTTTATTATAAGACCATTATCGTTACTGCTTCTTTTCATTTTGTAGGCTTGTGTGGTATGCTGTGGTACCAGCATTTTTTTCGTTAAGAATGAATGTAGTAATCGGTGATCTCGCTGTCAATGTTGTGTTGAATAACTCCGTTGATCCCAAGTACATTGGTATGGTAAACGGATTAGGGCTGACTGCATCATGTGTGGTCCGGTAAGCGTTAATACTTCTTCTTATATTACATCTATTTTGCACATTACTGCAACTTCGTAGCCATGTATATATAACTGAATAATTGAACCAAAAAATAAACTAAATGCCCGTGACAGATGTATATATCCTTATTCTCTCAATCTATGCTAGTGTTTGCTCTTAAAAACAATTTCTGGAATGCACAACGAGCGCGCTAGCTACCTGGGTTTCAGAGAAACTTTTGCGGTACTTTTGCGTTCGTTTTGAATTACTAGTTGAGGGAATTTCCTTTGTCGGCAATCAAATAAAGCAACTTATGCTACTGTGTTACAAAATCTGTCTTTGTTACCCAGAACTAGCCATCATACTATTCATGGAAATTTTTGGCCTGGTGTGTAATGTGGGATAAGCTATAGATTTCTTGTCTGTAGCAATGTTGATATCTTTTTTTCTATATAATTAATTTAACAAATAAGTTTTCTTTTGTAATTAATCTAACAACGTGTTAAATAATATTAGATATTTATTTTTTTTTTCTTTCTATTTCAACAAGGCACATTGTAAAACAATTTTGATTAGCTGAATGTTTTCACCCTGTTTAAAGAATTTAAAATGAAATGAATGAACATGAAATCTTCGGCCATCCCGCAAAATTTCATGAAATTGGACACATTTATTGGGCCAACCAGGAGTTTCTTTCTTCGATTTCGATTTCGCTGTTTTAATANTTTTATAAGAAACTGGTTTATAAGAAACTAGTACTACGATGACCAAAAATTTAAGAAACTCTAGTACTACGCTCAAGAACAGTTAAGAAACTCTAAAAACTTTATTTCTGTATGTCTATGTCTCTCTAACAAAGGTACATTCGTCTTTTCTTGACTTTTAACTGCAAAATTGGTAAATTTTTGCCTTGATGTGAATGGCTTCTTCTTGATTACAATGTAAATGCAAAATGGAAGCCCTTTCTGCAGAAGAAGCTCAACTTCGAACAATACCGCAGTTTTAGGCCCAAAAAATAAGAAACTAATTAAGAAACTTTTACTACTAAAACACCGAAATTTTCATGCGAAATTAAGAAACTTTTAGTACTAAGTGCTGATCCAAGTTTCTTATATAAAAAAAACGTGTAATCGCACTACGTTTGAAACGCAATTGCTCCCTGAATATCAAAGCAATGATATTGAAAACTTATCATGTTGTTTAGTATATCTGAACATGTTGGCTATTCCATCACATATTGCAAATTATTATTGCTTATACCTTTAAAGGACAAGTCTGGGGTTTTGCAATTAAAGGGGCCTGTGCAAGATAGAGCCTTTGCGCGCCGACGTTCGACTTTCTGATTATCAGAAAGTAAGATGGCTACCGCACAGCAGCAAGTTTCATGTTTTCAGCGATTTCCGCTTTGTGTATTAGAAATAGGTGTCTGGCACTGGCAGTAAGCTTGAAAGACCAACAGGGGGAGCAAATGGACCTGTTGCGTATTTTTCCGAGTTGATATAAGTTCTGGATGAGAGCAAAACAGTAAGTTCAAATTCAAACCTTGGTGCTTATAAATACAAAGGTGCTTCATCTACAAACCCCAAGTTTGGTGGTCTAAAAAGGCACAATCTATAGATTTGCGGGCATGTTGGCCATACCATGACGATCGAATTCCAAGCTTTATTTGCGACAGAGAAAATCAGGCCATGTTTGTCTTCAAAAGGACTGTATTTCGCTGTAACGTGAACACAACAGAACCCTTTTTGTGAATAAAGGGTTTAAACAATGTTGGTTAATCTGTGTTGAAATATTCGGAAATATTTCCATCAGTTATTGTGCAACTTACTCAGTTCAAATCAATAAAGACAATAAGCATAACAATCATGGAAATTAGCTTAATTTTACTCAGTTGAACGGAACGAAATTGATTCGTGTTCACTGTACCGAAAGGCCAAGTATTTGTTTTGATTGCATGCACGCCCGCAAAGGCTCTATCTTGCACAGGCCCCTTTAATGTCAAAAAGCAACCTTACCAACTGCCGAACACCAATTGTGAGTTCTTTCCAAGTTATGAGATCTCTTTCTGTTGTAAATTCGTACAACATTTTTCGTCAGTTTGGCTCAATGTCGTCGCCATTTGTAGGAGCACGTGAAAAGGCTAGCCTCACTTCGGAGGATCGATTGTGACATCGGAAAGTACTTGAGAGTTTTGTGGAAAAACAGCCTCGTTCACGTCGAAGGCGAAGTGAGCGATTTGACGTCATAAATAATGACGTCATTTCGCTCGTTTCGCAGATTGAAATGCGCAATTTCACAGAGAAAAGAGAGAGACGGTTGGGAAAAAGAACCGCACACAATTCACAATACTGTAATCTTTCATTTTATCAACAATTATTCCAACCCCGGACTTGTCCTTTAAGGAACAGTAATCTTTCAATCGGTGTGTTTTTTCGTATTCACCCGCTAAATTTTGCCATACACTCCAATTATTTTTTGACGCACCAAGTCACCAAGTACATGCAATATTTTGAACACCAAGAATCGTTTTACTTAGAATAGTTTTATCTTTGACAATTGTACCTCGCTGTTATCGTATATTACGTCTTAGGCGAGAAATTATTTTCTGGATGTTATTTAATAGCCCTTTTTACTTGCCAGAAAAGAAGTTTGCAAGTTTGGATCGAGCTTTCAAATCTGATAAAGTTTGAGAAGAAAAACAAGAAATATGACCCCTGTTCTCGGTATAAACACTGCTATGTTGAGTTAGGAATTTTTCAGTTTATACACAGGAAGTTTTATTTGCCTTCTGGCCTTGTTTTTCATTATTTCATTGTTATCTAATTTTAATTTATTAAGATACTAATTTACTAATTTACTAATTTACTAATTTACTAATTTTAATTTTAAAAGTTAAAGTTGCACAACAAAAATGCCAGCATGCAAGGGTTTCATTTGTCAGCTTGCGAATGGGAGTTTGCTGTTTTCAACCATTTTTTTTTAAGAATCAGCTAACAGTGAGAGAAAACAACGTGCCACATTGCCAGAAGGCCAATAACGTTGCCTGTGTATGAACCAAAACTTTCGGAACTCACTATAAGGACCTCATCCCAAAGCTAGCAGTTTCTCTACTGAAAACGGCGGTCCTTCTTTTGTTTTTATCTTCTCAAACGTTTCCAGATTCGGACGCTCGATCCAAACCTCTTTTCTGCCAAGTAAAGAGGTGGCAATTGTTGAGGATACCGAGGAATGCCCCTTTTGTCTAAGCCTTTTGTTATGCTGGTAAAGTTCAAAGCAGATCAACAGCTTGGAAACCAATTGCCATGCGCGACAATCTTTTTGTTTCTTTGCTAATCCATGGTTGGATTGTGGTTGGATTCTCCGCCCACATTCTTTCCACAAACCAAACATGCTTTTTGCGCATGATCACAGGTTTCCTTTTTGGGGGATAACCGTTGGTTTAAACTTTGATGATACTTTACCAAAGGGGCATTCCTCGGTATCCTCAATAATTAACAAAGTTGGTTTTAGATTCTATGACCTAAATCTTTGCATTGAATGGCTCCAAAGAAAATTTAGCTACTTTGCTATAATTGTACCTTTGGACTTTGCTGAAATCTTCAGTATTATAAGCATCAGTGTTTTCCTCTTTTTCAAAAAATTAAGAAGGCTTTGAAAAAAATCAAAACCATTATAATTTCAAAACTATTCGACAAAGCATGAAATAAGTTTCAAGGACACAAAAGTTTGTAGATATCTAGGTACAGGGTGTCTCAAAAAGGTGTTCCCCGTTTGCTTAAAGATTGCAAAAAAAACAGCAAAAGATTCTCGTGAAACTTTTATATGATGATGCCCTTTAGATGTTCAAATAAAGTTTGCTGCCATCCCCGGAAAGATCCGCTGAAAAATGATGGAGCTATGACCTTCAGAAGACCAAATTTGCCTAATGACTGGACTTGCCCAAGTCATCTTGTAAGGAAGAAAGAAAGTCGTCTTTCTTCCTTACAAGAGGACTTAGGCAAGTCCAGCTGATGACTGAAACGAGCGGTGGGCCATTTTGTCTTACTCGTTTGCAATGATAAATTGCTTCATGTGAGGTAAGAAATAGTTTCTGGATGATTAACAGAATTTTCACAAGAGCTATGACATTGGAGGCTGCTGTTTCATTTCATCCATGGAGCTATGTATCGCTGCCAAATAGTAAGACAAAATGGCCGACTGCTGGTTTCAGTCATCAGGCAAACTTGGTCTCCTGAAGGTCATATAAAAGTTTCAAGAGAATCTTTTGCTGTTTTTTTTTTGCAATCTTTAGGCAAACGGGGCACAATTTTTTGGGACGCCCAGTACAATATGGTATCAAGCAAAGTCTGTCACATTTCTAGTTTACGATCTAGAAATTCGATTACGTCACGTCTTCAAATGACTTGAAATCTGAAATGCGCCGTAATTTCGAAAAATATTCAAGATTCCAACTGTAGCATTGTAGATAAGTAGCTTAAATTTCTTTCAAGTCATTCAATTAACATTTAGAGAGTTTGGGAGGGGTGGGAGGGGAAATCATAAAACACCACGTTTCATTAAGTCTTTTGTACTTTTATACTATAGTTTATAGTTATAGTTATACTGTAGCTTTTATACTATTATACTTTATACTATCATTTAGAAATTATGCATAGAATTCAACTGTAGCATTGTAGATAAGTAGCTAAAATTTCTTTCAAGTCATTCAATTAACATTTAGAGAGTTTGGGGAGGGTAGGGAAGGGAAATCATAAAACACCACGTTTCATTATTGCTTTCATACATACTTTTATACTATAGTTTATAGCTATAGTTATACTATAGCTTTTATACTATCATACTTTATACTTTATACCACGTATTATTTAGAAACTAGTCAGAATTTTACACCCAACTTTTTACACTGATGTTATCTCTATCACTAGTATCTCTGATAGTATCCGTTATTTCTATTGATGCGCCAGTGCAAACTTTGGTTGAAACGCCAGTGACGGTGACTGCAGACAGAGGGATTAGCTAGGCTGCGAGTGTAAATAACTACAGCTGCTTGCGATACCGTAGAAACTGGGTGGCCAACTGACTCGAAAGGCATGCGAAAAGGGCAAAATAGACATGATTGACGTGAGCATGAATCGAAAGAAGAAGGCTCTAATTCTTATATAACATACGTTCATTTTTCTGCTCCTAAAATTCTGGTGGGCCAGATTTAGAAGTTGCTAATGCTGCCAAGAGAACTCCAACGCAAACAACTTATACAGAATGGCTGAGTTCATACTGACTTCTCTGGAATAAAATCTTTTCTTGCAAAGGAAGATGAATATTCTAGTTCTAAGAATCTATTGTTTGTTTGCGTTACTGCAAGCGGAGATACAGGGGGAGGCAAAAAATGTTTAGACTTTGGAAAGCATGCAGATGTACTATACCCTGACTGACTTTTCAAAAACGAGGCAACTCGCCTAAATATTCACGGAGTTACGAGCTTTTGAAGTTAAAGCTTGTGCAACAGCTGAAACCAAACGCCCCTAAATTGCGTATTTTGTGACAGTAGAATCTCAAGAATCCCCGGGGGTAACTTCAATAGGCGGATGACGGGTGTGTGCCATTTTGAATTGTAAATTCATATCCTAAAATTTATGAATTTTTCAAAACCATACCCCATAGTTTATGGGCCATTCAAAATAGATACCCTAAAATTGTGACCAAAGTTCGAAATTCTCACCAAGTGTCTGAACTTAAATCAAAATTTCAGAAATCTGGAGCCTATGCTGCCTTCAGAGAGTACTTGACAAGGAGCGCCGGTGCTTGATAACATCGGTGCAAGCGAATTCGGATTTGAAGGTCCCGACATGATACTGTTTTCATTTCATATCGGATTGGTTTCATATCAAATTGGCTTTTATGTTTACACGGGAACGCAGCAATCCGATATGCTGCCTTCATACCGTTTTTACTTCTTTTTTCAAATGAAATCGCTCTGAAAGTGGTAGACTGATTATAAGTTCGTAGTTATTGCAATTGATAGACTGATGGACGCTCAAACTACGACGCGTGGACTTTCACATTGAAAATTAGGACGAAATTGTTTCCCTCGATTTCATGTCCGGATATGGAAACCATAGCAACGCTGTACGAAAAACCGAGAGCTCCAAAAAGAAGACAAGCGTAAGTGGATGTTGCTTGTGTTGTGAGGCTATGAGCTCACCACAGCAATGATAATTTCCAAATGCCGAAGGTTGCCATGACTACTTTTTAACCTCGTTTCAGTGTGAATAGAAAAATCGTTGCCCTCTTTGTTTCTTTTCATCTCAATTGCTTATGTGAAAGTCCATAAGTCCCAGTTTGAGCAAAAAATTCGTTGTTATCGTTGCTGTTTTTGTTGATGTTGTTGTTGTTGCGATAACTGGGACTATTTTGTGTGTCTAACGGTATCGTTTGAATAGAAAATTTTCGTAAGAAATGAGAAAGTTCCTCATGTAAACTTCATGTTTGGACATTGTTTTCAAATTTTCTTGTGTTCTGGATCACTGTGCATCGGCACTTTCATTCTCACGTAGCACTAAGAACTTTCATTCAAATTCTAGAGCCACCAATGAAGAGATCACGCTTCCCCTTTGCATGCACGAAATCATTTCAGGATGAATAAAAAGTTGCAACAATGTGCCACCCAGAAGGTATGCTGATACATGTTTTTATGAGGTCACGGAAACACCGTATGCCACAACAAGAAATCGATGCAAGATAAATAGTTCTCATGTTGTCACATTCCCGTGTTATCCCCCTAAATATTCGATAATCCTTAGATTTAAGATCAAATATTCTTAACACTGGATTACTGTATCATTGAAGATTATGAGCCTGTTTACACATAGGAAAACATCTCACCTGCCAGGCCCAGGGCCAATCGGGGGCCAATCTCACTTTTCCATGAATCCTTTTTATTTTTTATTTCGCGTTTATGCGACGGACGGAGGGGCATTTCAATCCCAGAAAATTTCGTACACCTTTGGTAAAAATCCTTTCGTTTTCAAGAAAAAACCTATCAAAAATCTGTAAAGATCCCACTGTCCTGAAAAATCTTGTACGCTTTTTCGAATAAGTGAAATGCACCTCGTATTCGACGAAAACAACACAACCGGCTTTGAGATATATTGCCTCACCAGAGCTGAAATCTCCGGCGGGTCAGCTCTAGGGGTCCAAGTGTAACCATGCTCGTCCACAAAATCTCTTAGAAAGGGGGGGGGGTGTTTTCATCAAATCTAGAACAGAGAAACCAGGAAAAAGGGTATTTTTTAGATTTTCAAAACAAGGAGTAAAAAATATATTTCCAGCATGTTAAATCATAAAATCACTAGAAACCAATAACAGCTGCAACCCCGCTGCAACATCAATTCAAGTCAGGTGATGATATCTTTTTTAAATTACAGGCCTGACATGCATTGATACCTCTGTTGTCTTGCCTCAAAATTCTTAGGAAATTCTTGAGAATTCTCATTTCAAAAAATTTTTAAAATCTTTCTCATACCTGTCAAGAATTCTTATATGCTTGGAGAACACTTGAGAGATTCTTGGGAATTCTTAGCTAGCTAATGCAGATGGTGTTGCTGCACACAAAGACAATTGCAACCACCTTGCAATGCAGAAACCACTTCTGTCTCCTTTTTAGAGCTACAAATTGTTAGACTATTGCTAGTTGAAAATGGAATCATAAACAATTTTAGATACGAACCAGAAAAAGATTAGTATTCAATTATTCAACATAGAAATAATGGAAGTATATTGTCTGTCTCCTACAACTTTTTACAGTGCCTACCTCAAGTGAAAAGGAAGGATGTTGCAAATTTTATCTCAAACTGGCAACAAATTCATTTGTTCATAGAACATCAGCAACATGTAGCATAAAACCTT
>REGL01000241.1:129251-142651 GCA_004194395.1 Aurelia aurita complex sp. Pacific
AAATTGCCTGGAATAAATGGCTGTGGTTTCGTTTCAATGTCTAACTTCCAGTTTCCTTTCAAATGACTAAAAGTTCGTGATGAAAATAGTGGCATTACGTAATCGAATCAGCAAAAATTTACACACTACGCATGCGTTCATAGTCCCCGAGGGGATATCCACGTCCTCGTCAACTTGAGCTTGCACGTATCCCCAACAAAGGAGTGAGGGTTTTCGCGCCAAAAATGTTAGTTGTTGTAGTTGTAGTTGCTATTTATCCAAAGAATAAGATGGCAGTGGCTTGGATTGCGGATAGATAATAATGTTATTGCAGAGAATTGAGCCTGGTTGAAGTTGCAGGTAAGAGTTCACCTTTGCTTCGAAATTTGCGGTTTATTTTAGCAGGCATTGAGTAGTGTTATCGCTGATGAATTTGCCCGTTATTTTGCATGTGCTGGTAGGGTATTATTATTGTGACGATGACCACATGGCCTAGCTAAAGTCACAGCTTGGTGGTTGGTTGATTGAATTTTTCCTTTTGTGACGGTAAAACGGAAACGAATCAAATGTTTACTACCTAAATAATCGCATCTCTGCTCTGCCATTAACTTGACATGTTTACCAACTGAAGTTAGATTCACTAGAACACAACAGTTGTATTTTGTGTTATGTTGTTGCTTCGACCTCCCCTTATTGGCTGGGCCTACCTTCCTAGGATTTAGCTGGAGTATTATAGATTTCCCAGATAATGTCACATGTCGTAAATGTTTGTTGAATCAGTTAAATTATTATTTTTTAGTTAACTGCAAGTACACAGTCACAGTCATACATACGAATTTTGTTATGAACAGTTTTGTCAACAAATAGTTCTGTTTGCAGTCTACTAGTACTGCAGGAGGGGGCTTTTGGGGTACTAGAACCCGCAAACCCGGACCAAGATTAGCAAAAACCCACAAGCAAAAAATTCGAAACCTGAGACTGCACTTCGGGAAAAAATCTAAATTTTTGTCGATAATCTTCAATTGTTTCCTACATTTTTGTTTTCACTGACACTCTGTGAATTGTTTCAAGCATTCGGAAGCTAGTTTTTCGATCTCAGCGAACTACAGGGACTTTGATCACTTCGAAAACGAGAAAGCATTGGAATTTTTGAAATAAATCCCGAAACCCAAGCATAAAAATTGGCTAAACCCACAACCCGTGACTCATCGCAAAACCCCAAAACCAGTACGATTTAAACGTAAAACTCAAGGGCTAAAATTGGCCAAACCCGCAACCTGTGAAGCCCCAAAGCCCCCCTGTAGCTAACATTTTCTATTATAATGCTGCATACAGGCATTTATTCAAAGTATCACACATTTGCAATTTGCAGTACAGGCCTTGTACACAAACGTGATAGGAATTCTTTACATTATGATAAGAATTCTTGAACCACGCAAAGAATTCTCAGGCAGGAAAACCGTGTTATTGTTGGCAAGGCCTGTACTGTAGTAGCATTGTATAGGGCATGATATATATATTCACCATGCTATTTATCAGCCCATTTCATAAGTCCTATCTTATAGATTTGTCAGACAAATCCTGTAAAAAGGGGCATTTGTTTCCAAATTTGTCAGAGAAAAGCCCATAAAAGGAGTTGTTTTCTGCATCCAATATCCGAGAAAAGGGTCAACGTGAAAATTGCATGGTTACACTTGAACCACTAGAGCTGACCAACCAGGCTGAAAATCTCACTTTGGTGGTGAAATTTTTCATGTACACAAAATGAAACACTACCGATGTGGTGAGGCGAATTTGTTTATTCATATGTCTGATTGTCTTGTTTGTCTATTGAAATCATCAAATAAAATGGAATACAATAATAGGCTGTATTTAGATTGCCCAGGCCCCTAACTTAAGGTGTCTTATATGTCTCTCATTTGTCTTTAAATTACCTATGAATAAACGCAGTCTGTTTGAAAGGCTGCTGTTCTTTAAATATCAAAGCAATAGTTTGGTCAATATTTTGTTTAATAGCCGAAATGTTGAATTAATTTCAAAATTTTTTTTGCCTGGCTGAAATTGGCTACACTCATTTTTTATATAAGAAACAGCGTATAAGAAACGGTAGGTTCAATTTTTCGAAACCAAAGAAAATGCTAAGAAACCTTTGTAATGTCCACTGAAAAATTTTTGAAACTCTATAGTAATAGCAACTGTTGAGGAAAAGTTTTGATTGTGAATTATGTTATAACTTGTTTTGAGATCTTAAAAGTAATTGGGAGCCCTTCAAACAAAAATAAATCAGCTCTACACTTTTGGCATTGAAAATATAAGAAACACATCGGAAACTTTTGATAGCAAAAGTTTCCTGAAATTTACGAAAATACCTACCAGCCCTGGACCTCAATTTCTTATGAAAAAATGAGAATATTTCATTCTGAGGTTATTTGGGATTCTTGTACCCTGGATACCAGACTCTCCAAAATAAAAACGAGAGTCTGGTACCCAGGGTAGGATCCTTGACAAGGCCTTTTAAAAAAGCTGCAAAAATTGCCAAACCAGACGATCAAATGTCTCTAATATTTCTGTCTTTGAGCTGGTCTTTACCGTGCCGGTACAATTTTGGATCCGCAACACACAAAATTTCCAACAGTTTAGACTCCCATTTTCACCGTTCCTTCTTATCTGTAGCGTTCATGTTCCTCCTGTCTAAAGAAAGTCTTTTTTCTGAAACAGCGTAAGCTCTTTCTAACCGTATCAACTTTATAGTGGATCCAAACTGTACTGGTACACAGCATAAACGTGGTCTTACAGCATTGACCTGAACAGGCTTCAGCATTTGGAAGCATTTGGAAAGCTGAATATACTATCCCTTCGAGCAAAGAAAAATCTTTCAGGGGAATTCCGCCCTCCCTAGAGAATGATCTGTCCTAACACATTGAAGTGTCATTGCTCTAAGGCAGAAATACTTGCAAAATTTGATTGTCATTTTTTAGCCGTTTTAGGGGCCTTTTAAGGCGCCTTCTCCAGGAAGTCTCCCATAAATCTGGGAAGATAAGGCCAACTTAAACCAGATACCGGGTGTCCCAAAAACAGTATACAGATTTGGTTGACTCCAGCGATGTGAATTTAGCTTTAATCAATGGCTAATTACTCTCAAAACATAAATACCAACAAACGAGGTACCTATGTTCAAGTTAGTCAAGTGATTAGACATTGATCGAAGCTAAATTTACATCGCTGGAGTCAACCAAATCCGTATACATTTTTTTGGGACACCCGGTAGATTTCTAAATTCATTTGAGCCCATCGACTATAATAAAAGACGCTTGCCAACAATATTGTTTTGATATTCATGGCACAACTTCAAATGCCGTACGTTTTTTCGTACTTTCCCGGTAGTTTTTGCAGCAACCCATTCCGTCATTCGCAAATTGCTACAAATCTATGCAGATTGCCACAAATAAAGACATTGGGCTTTCGACAAAAACCACTGTCTTTTAGGGGTCGTTTCCTCTGGATTACCTTCGATGACAGTGTCAAAAATGAGCCAACACTTTCGGCTTTCAAAAAGAGGATCAAATATTGGGCTGGAGACAAAAATGTATGTATAATGTACCATTAAATATTTTTGAATGAAACTCATATACGTGTATGTTTCTTATGAAAAGTTGGTTTGAATTAGTATGGTTTTATTTCTACCCTAAATACTAACTTCAAATTTGGATAAAATAAAATGAACTGATGTTCACTTTTTTCGTTTTTTAGAACTATGCCAAACTTTACAGCGTGACACTCTGATAAACAATTTGTATTTAAAATGGTGACAGCCAGGGGATCATCAGAAGAGTGAAAACATGAAAGGAAATCATGGTGTACCAGAAGCAAATCGGCACAGTTCAAGGTATTATGTCTCTTTTATACAGCTGTGATTTTCCTCCTTCATTTTTTACTAAACTTGATGTGGAGAGACTGGGACGACAAAAATACTAGGATTTGTTTATAACACACAGACCTTTTGGGGCTTGGTCCCCTAGATTTAACAAGAATTTTCCTCATATTTCTGCCTGACAGAAATTGACTGAAAAAAGAAACGTTTTAGCGTATGTTATCCTCTATAACCTTTTTGTAATCCTTGAGATCTCTTTCATCCCATCAAAGGGATAACAAATGGTAAGGCATGGTAAAAGTCATTGCTGCCAGGTAGAAATATTGGGGAAATTTGATGGCGATTTTGTGCCGCTTTGAAGGCTTTAATGACCTTCTCAAGAAAATCAATGCTGATTTCAGAGCGGAGTGGCCGATATCAGTCAAGTAAGTTTTAAATCATATTTGAACATATCCATTATTAAGCTACATGTTTGATAATATCAATGCCTTGATATCAAGGCAGCAGTGGCCTTTTTCAATTTCAGTTTCAGTTTTCATATTTCAAATTCCACTGCATGCAATTTAGTAAAAATAACTATACTAAGAAACAACCAGACAAAAAATTACATTAAAACAAGAAATTGTGCCAATACAAAACGAAGAAAGAAGACAAATTGTATGCAGGGAATTNTTTAATGACATTCTCAAGAAAATCAATGCTGATTTCAGAGCGGAGTGGCCGATATCAGTCAAGTAAGTTTTAAATCATATTTGAACATATCCATTATTAAGCTACATGTTTGATAATATCAATGCCTTGATATCAAGGCAGCAGTGGCCTTTTTCAATTTCAGTTTCAGTTTTCATATTTCAAATTCCACTGCATGCAATTTAGTAAAAATAACTATACTAAGAAACAACCAGACAAAAAATTACATTAAAACAAGAAATTGTGCCAATACAAAACGAAGAAAGAAGACAAATTGTATGCAGGGAATTACTTAAAGAGGGAGCTCTCTCAGTAGGTAAACTAATCGAGAAGAGAGCCCCCTCGCCGCTCCTAAGATATTCTCCATTAACTTTAGACGAATTTAAATCCTAAAAAGTAGACGGAATTGCATTTCATCACGCTTGGAGCCCGTATGGAGCCCATATGGAGCCCATGTACCAAAACGCACGGACAAGCCCACACCTGGCGGGCACCTTTTAAATGGGGATTGTTCTTTTCGACTCACCCCGTATTAGCCTTACTGTAGGGTCTGGTTATCAGACTAACCCCGTATATAATTATCTCATGCTTGCCAGTTGTGGGACGAATAGTCATGCAGAAGCCCTTTTTTAACCATTCAAGACAAGTAACCAGACCAGTGTAGAAAACTCAGAGAGACGATTACCCTAAAAAAGTCGTTTTTGTGCCATGCTCATCTTAAAGGAAGTCGAGACCAACAGATTGTCTCGCCTAAGAATCTTCACTGGCTAGACTTCCGTATGCATTCAATTGACGTGGGAAAGTATTGCTTCAGTCTTCAGTCATAGCGTATCGCGTGTAAAGGGAGAGACTGGTAAATAGCAGTCTAACAGGAAATACTTCCTTCGTAAGGGGAGGGGGGCTAGGGTAAGGCCTTGCCCTTCCATGGGGGCTTATTGTCAGGTCTCCCCATATGAAGGAACCAGCTACGATTTGGCATTTTGGAGAAGCATCGAGGAAAGAATCATGGGGAGTATTATTGGGGAGTGGGAAGCTGTCTAAACTTGTCAATTCAATAAAAAATTGGATAGATAGGATGGGAAAGTGATGTTGGCTCTCGGGGAGTACATAACATGTTCAGGGTACAACAAGGACAGATAATGTTACAATAGGACTCGCTACTTTTTATTGACACCTAGATACAAACCAATTTGTGATTGCAGACAAAGGGAATTCCATGCTCGGTTATTGGTCAAGACATAAACAAAAACAAAGCAAGCCGCAAAAATTTCCCTGAAACCCGGGTCGCTAGCTCGGTCGTTGTGCGTTCCAGAAATGGTTTTAAAGAGCAAATATTAGCACATATCGAAAGACGAAGGATATATCTAAACTTCTGCCTCGGGCATTTTATTTTTTTCGTACAGAAGCTGAGCAGTAAGTGTTTTAATTACACCTAAAAAGTACGAGAATTGAATCCCCTCCCAATTGGCTTCTACACTCAACAAATAAAATGCCCGAGGCAGAAGTTTAGATATATCCTTCTTCTTTTGATATGTGCTAATATTTGCTCTTAAAAACCATTTCTGAAATGCACAACGAGCGCGCTAGCGACCCGGGTTTCAGGGCAATTTTTGCGGCTTGCTTTGTTTTTGTTTACGTCTTCCCCAACCGAGCATGGAATGCCCTTTGTCTGCAATCACAACTTGCTTTGTATCTTGGTGTCAATGAAAAGTAGCGAGTTCAATTGTAACATTATCTGTCCTTGTTTCAGGGTACGGGTATGTGCCGCCCATACTGGTGGGTTTTTGGGCCAAAAATTCTCGCAACAAGGGTCCTTTTTTTCGGAAGATTTTCCAAAAACATGGGTGGGGTTTCTCTGAAATTCGCAAAATAGTTAAAAATGGGCAGTTTTCCGCGAAAATTCATCATAAGAGTGGGTACCAAGGCAAGTCTCGGTAATTAGAAGAGGGTACCTTTCTGAAGACCGAGCGGCAGACCCCCGTCCATCCACAAATCATGTACCTCCCCCGGGTGTTGGCTTTTCCTTCCCACTTTTTAAAACCTCGTACTGTCTCGGTTTCTTGAAGGCAGGCTAATTGTAAGAACCTTGAAGGACTTTCGCGGAAGGTGTGATGATATTTAGTGGTCAAGGCCTAATTTAGTATGGTCCTGGTCCTGTCCCACATTATTGGTCTCGAATGTCTAAACAGTAGCTATTCTCGTAATACATAGGATCAGTGGTGAGGGAAGCCGTATTTGCTGTTATTTTGATAAAAAGATTATCATATTGAAAAGTCAGTGTGTGTCTATAATATCAGTGCTATTAACAGAAACTTTAGCTATTTCTCTATAATTCTACCGTTGGACTTTCCTGAAATCGTTAATATTTTCAGAATTAGAGTGTTTTTCTTCTTTTTCAAGAATTCAAGAAAAAATTTCAAAAAACTTAAAACCATCGTAATTTCTAAACCGTGTGATGCAAGATGAAGTAATTTCGAAGAGAAATATTGTTTATGGATGCCTACAATATGGTATCAAGCAAAAGTCTGTCACTCGTCTGGTTTATGATTTAGAAATTTGATGACGTCACATCCTAAAATGAGCTGAAATGTAAAATGCCTTGTAATTTTGAAAAGTATTCAAATCTTCTGGAAAGTCCAACGGTAGAATTATAGATAAATATCTAAATTTTCTTTCAAGCCATTCAATCAGAAGAAAGAGGTCATTGAATTTTACACCCACCTGTTTACGCCGAGTTAAAGATTTGGAACCTATGCTGATTTTTCGTTTTGTAACTCTGTTAATACCAGGGCGTTTACCCAAGATTTTAAGGTGTTTCTCAAAGATCTGAAAGGCGTGGCATAAAAATTTCTCCAGATAGTTATCTCGTGAGATGACCTGAGCTTAAGATCGGGTGGTAGCAGTGAACTAAGTTCTCTGGGGTGCCTTTTTGGGCTATTTTAGCCCCAGGGTGTAGTCTTAACACTCCGGGTTGTAAACAGACCCTGAAACAAGTGAGAGGAAAAAACTTATTCAAATGTAAGTCATAACCCGATTATTTCGAAAGAAAGTCCTTCATCTGAATCATGCAAGTTGTTCATGCAATGTTCTTACTTTTCTGAGCACAAATCCTGCTGTCAACGCATTGTTTTGATGTAAAAGTAACCCTAAGGTGCTGGAACCACCCAGAACGAAACGTAGTCGAATGAAAGAATATTCTTTTATGGGTGTGTCTGCTTCCCAAGTTAGATATGATAAAAGCTCTTTATCAGCGAGAATGAAGTTTGTAAAAGATACGATTCATTCTCCGATAGAATAAAGCGATTTACGCATCACAAAATTCCAAAATTGAGAAATCTTCATGTGGCACAAAATTTCAGCCTCGTTCCCAGGATGCTCTTATGTCATACGCTTATCACGAAACCGACTCAACACCCCAGTACACAGGACAAAAATTCACCCAAAATAAGGGCGGACTAGCTGCCATTATGAATTTGCTGTTGATGTTGGCTGGGTAACGCTAATTATGCGACCTCGATTCTAAACAATACAGTAACATTGTAATGGTTTGCGGCTAAACTATGTTTTTTTGTTTGAATAGTTGGTAAGTTTTCAAGAAATGATATATAATGTGTCAACTATTGTTACTGAATAACCAATCAAATTGCAGAACGGCAACTTGTATTCCAGAGTATAGGTAGAGCCACGAACTCACTCTGGCGTCGAGATTGACAGAATTTAAAATATATGTTAACTTATGGGATCTTTGCTGAGTATTTTTATCTGACACTGGTAACAGCGTAGTTTGTATAGCTTTGACCAGTGTCAGAAGGAAATAGTGAGCAAATCTGATTCTCAGCGCGATTTTCAAATTCCAAAGTTCTCTGTTGCTCCATTTAGGGACTGGATATCCACAAAGTACGTGATCAAAGTGTCTCAAACCCTTCTGTACGCTTTGCGAATAAAGACAACAGCTAGTGTTTATAGTCGCGATTTTGTCATACAGTATTATTATTAACAATTTCCTTTACGTTGGCAAAAACAATATATACATATAGCTAATAAGCTAATTAACGCCAACAAATAAGTCAAAGCTTAGTTTACAATATAATTTGCTGCTTAAAACCTACAAAACCCCTAAATCTTTAATGAATCAAATCAAATATATGCTCATTTTTTACAAGTGTGTGGTAGTGTTTCTTAACTTTGTGGTAGTGCTTCTTAACTTTGGGCCCAGTCCTTATAGTTAAAGTTTCTTGTACAGTTTCTTAATGTTCACAAAATTGAATTTGGCAATTAACTTAATTCAATGAGGACATGCTAATATAACTTTTCCAGCCAAGAAAATTATTGGAAAAAGTCAGATGAAAAAAAATGATTCTTCTTGTATTTTTTGGGTCGATAAGATATTTGCTGGACCCTTTCTCCCTCTGCCAGTACTTTCGTACCTTATAGATGCCCCTTATCAAAGCTCTACCAGTTTTGTTCTTTCCTTCGTCGTGGACTGGCCTATGTTTCCCTTTTCTCTCCTCCGTCAACTGTTGAGCGATAAAAATTCGTACAAAGCTCTGCGAGAGACGAGAAAGAAAAAGATAAATTTCCCTTCTTCTGCTTCTCTTGACCGTACGAGTTTTCGTTGCTTGTTGTTCCTAAGGGACCAGTCATTTATAACTCTGGGTACCGGGGCGGGCTGGAATTTATAAAATGATGAAAAGTTTTCACACCCCTTCCCTTCCAATTTTCTCTAAAAAAATTGATACCCCATTGAAAAATTAGAAAAAATTTCATACCCCAGTTAGCAATCTACAGTATAAAGTTGCAATGTAAGTTTACTGTAATTCACTTTGCTAAGGTGCTTTTCAATGAGCTTTCTGTTGATTCATTTTGCCTTTACTTTGCATTGCTGCTGTAGTTTCATTTACCTGAAAAATTTCATACCCCCTCGAAAATTTCCAAAAATATTTCATACCCCCCTTATTTTCCTATGAAAAGTTTTCATACCCCCACCAATTCTAACCCGCCCCGGTACCCAGAGTTATAAATGACTGGCCCCTAACGTTGAAAACTTTCCAAAAATCAGCTTCTTTCGAACAAAATCCGTAACTTTTTAGTAAACAATGGACCTTTTGTCGGGCAGCCCCCTAGATTTTTGCCATCCATATTCCGTACGGTTATGCCTATAGCAGTTTGGTCCTCCGCTGTTTCACTATGCCTGTGAAAGTTGTTTGTAGGACACAAGGATATAAGGGAAACTGGGCACATGGATACAAGGAAGAACAAACTGTTGTACGCCACAGTTGTGGTTGGTTGCCGCAGCTTAAGGGTTTGGCGGAGGAAAAAATTAATATATCGCTGCTGAGGAGGTAGCGAAAGAGGTCGAAAAAAGGACTTGATCTGTCGAGACTTCCTCCGTAGAACGAAATAATTTCCTCCGCGGAATCACGCAAACTGAAGCACCTTCGTAGTGTCTTTGGCCGCACCAAATCTCTTCTCCGCCGCAGCACAGGTGGTCAGCCGGTCATAGTAATACGAAGATGCAAGTCAGAAGCTTCGACAGTTGATCTCGTTTGAGACAAACCGACACGAGAGCGATGACAGCTGTTAATTCGCCAGACGGAAGGTACAAAGAGATACACTTAATCACACTGAGTAGTAAGTTTCAGACACAATCATAGGAGAACACGAAATAGCACAGACGTCGTTACGAGACGAGAAAGTCTAGGTGGGCAATAATATCAAACAATTTTCCATTTATCACCGAGAAAGATCGAGTTTTGCAAATTCAACAATGCTTCGATTAAAGAACTGCTGTTTGGTCATGTTCACAATCATTTTCACTTGTGGTTTCAGTAACGGTTAGTAGCTCTGATTTTTTTATACTTAATCTAGATATTTTATGTTTAATCGACATTGTTTGTGTTTAGTACTGTAAGTCTGGTGAGATGCAACCCTTCGTATGTCAATTTTCTTGTGAGAACTTTTTGCTTGGTCAACAAGAGAAATGAAGCCTTATGGAAATCGAAAGATATTTTCTTGGTTTTTTTTTCATTCCTTGTTTTTCTTGAGTTCTAAAGACAAACATTGTAGAAATTATCGTTCACATATTTTTCAAAGCGTGGCTGACTTTAAGTATTTTCATTTTACTTCTTTCATTAGAATTTCAAAGTTTTTCTTAACCCCGGAACGAATAAGAGACAAGTTGTGCCAATTTGATGTGGGTTTCTTTATTTCAAATTCCGAAACTCTTAAAACAGACCTAACCGTTTGTATGAATCTAACTGTTCGTAAGTAAGAGAAGTCTTGAGAATTAGTACCACTTATCTTGCAAGCATTTGCATATAATTAGCTAGATTTGTATCGGTCTGGTTGAGTCTGGTTGTTGGGGTTGGAAGGAAACTATCTTTGCTATTTCGTAAGGTTTCTTAGGTCTTCCTCAGTTGCCGATTCATTATCCGTGTCCAACAGGCCGACAGGACAAGGATAACGATTCGGCATCCATTTTAGCCATCGTGAATTGGATGGTTTTATTAGCAGACTGTCTAAATATAGTTGTAGAACGAGTTGGTCTCGCTCAGACAATATCGTTAATGTCGCGGTTAATGTGTGCGCACTGCAATGTTACAGGGGAAGAAATCCCGCAGGAAGGTCTCTAAAAAGAAAACAAACTTCAAGATTAAGGCTTCCTCTCGGCCTTAAATGCTCAGGCATGATTTCCTTTGGTTGCTGGGCTCCACCGTAAGAGGGTTTAAACTCTCCACAAACCAACGCATTTTGAAAACATCTCAAAACGTCATTGGATAGCAGCGAAGTAAAAAAGTGTTGAATTTGATCTCATCGATATTTTTTTGACGTAGGGAAATCCGTTGACTCAGAATATAGGATGAATAACGTTTGAAACTTCGACTTAAAAACAAGCACTGCTGAAACGCAAGGAAAAGAGGGGGCAATGAGCTTTTTGGGGGCAATATTTTCATGCGGCCATCGAATTTTTGCTCGGACACTTGGATCGTCGGATAGAAAGAAATATGAACAGATTTCGATTGCCATTGAAATGGGTTCGAGGTTTAAGGAATTCGTTCAAACTTTTGCCTAATTATCGGATGTCACGACCCCTCAATGGATTGCCCCCCCCCCCAAAAGATTAGTTCTGCCCCTGCTCGATTGTACTGAGGTCTTTCCTGGAGCTTTTTTGAGTAAAACATAGGCTCTTTGAAACGACCGTGACCGTTTTGCCTACAAAGGTGCATGAAGCTAAAACTTCGGTACGAACAGGAGATCCCGTTTGGTTTTCTACAATTTACATTACAGTAAATAGAAAATCTCCGAACTTACCGACTTTTAAAATTAATGTTAATGATTTGAATGGCGTACTTTGGTGGCAAAATGAATAGTAGCCGCAATTCATTATTGCGTTTGTTGGGGATAAAATGGGGCAAAATGGCCATTGAAAAATTCATTGATTTAGGGACCGTTCATTATTTACAGAGGGGTTGGTACTGAAGAGAAATGTTTTCTTGTCCAAAAAATCTTCTTACCCAACTCTAAAAGTGACAGCAAAAACATCTACCCAACAATTTTCAGGTTGAAAAATTTTTGCCCTGCCCCTACCTATAAACATGGTTTCAATGTCAAACGATGTAAATTGTAAATTCAATACTGTAAATATTTATGACAAAGATGAACAAAGTAGACACTGAAAGGGAAATGGATAATGTTGATAATATTGATAATGATATTGATAATTTTGGACTTTAAACATTTGGTATTAATTGGTGGCAAAATTTTGTTTTTCCAACCTTGAAATTACATGAAAAAATATTTACCCAACCTTTTTATGTTAGAAAAATTCTCTTACCCAACCCATTCCTCTTCGGTACCAACCCCTTTATAAATAATGAACAGTCCCTTAAAAGAAATCAGTTACTATCATGAAGAAAGTGGCAACTTTACAATCAAGGACATTTTCCTTCAATTTTAGAAGCAGAAAATCAAATGACCTCTTTTGAGCTTCTTTTACCCACTAATTTTGCCCCCATCTTACCCCCATTGAACCCAATTTCATAATTTGCTTTCTATGTTGTTGCAGTGCTGTGTGGTATTTCAGTGGTTTTTACAATCTTAGATCACAGTCTCAGATCCCACAGCATCGGACTAAATTTGATCAAATCGAAAGCAGGGGAAAATAATCTTTCGTATCGAGCTTATCTGAAATTAATGGGAACTCGAATTTAGATATCTTTAGACTAAACTCGAACCTCAGTACCCACAAAAATCCTAGAATGCCAATAGACCGGCAAACTGATAGCACTGTCCTTTATGAACGAAACCTCGTCCGTTATATAATTCCATAGACTTTCTAAAGATTTCTTAAGATGTCCGGTTTCCCAGTTACACCAGTGGGAGATCAGATGTGTTTTTAAATTCCATAGACTTCAAGGAATAGCTCAGACACAATCCAACAGTTGTCAAAGGTTCTTCATTTTCGAGATATTTATTCAAACTCTGCTCGTTCGTTTTTTGTTACGAACTGTGTAGACATTCTAGACTTGCGAAGAATTCCCTCCCAAAAAACTTGTGGTGCGTGGGTGGTCATAGAAATGACACGGTTCCTTCCATGATCCAAAAATATTGAATTTATTAATCTGCATGCATTTAATGGCCGTTAATTCCTTTAATCGTTAAAAGTGATTCATTCATTCACTCATTCATTCACATTCATTCAATCAATCTTTCATTCGTTCGTTCGTTCATTCGTTTGGTTTTCATCACGGGGGGGGGGGGGGGTTCTTGGCCAATTTTTGGGTAGGGGTATGGCCGGAGCAATTTTAAAAGGGGTCCCTTGGGTTGGATAATTTTTCAGAAAGTGTTGTTAATTTCCCCT
>REGL01000241.1:159524-172131 GCA_004194395.1 Aurelia aurita complex sp. Pacific
CCTGGGGTTAGGGTTAGGGTTAGGGTTAGGGTTAGGGTTAGGGTTAGGGTTAGGGTTAGGGTTAGTCAACAAAAATACCCACATATAAAGTTTTGATTCGTGCAAATATTTGGATTCTTTTTCTTCAGATAAAAATGTTGTGCGCTCTCCTCCGCAGGTACCTTCTCTCCTTCTTTTTTCTTTCCTTTATCTATTCGTCTCGAAGATGCTTTGTTCTTCAACAGGAAAATGGCATTGATGAAGTTTGAATGTTAATTTTCGTACAATACCGCATACCGCGCTGTCAAAGCTCGATACCGCAATACCGCAAGCTTTTCCCGCCATTACCGCAATACCGCACAAAATTTACCCCCGATACCGCAATACCGCAAACCCCGAAGTACCCCTCATGGATATCAAAAGTTCCATCACATTTTATAGAAATAGACGAGAAAACACTGTGATTAAACTTACGTAGAAGCTGCGATGAAGCTGGCCGCCATTAAATCTGAAGAAATAACAATATAAATAATCGAGCTTTGAACAGAGTTTTATTTTGTACGAAGTTTCGGGCTTAAACCCATTATCAAGTCAAATTCATTATTATCAGTCATTGAAATTATTATTATTCATTTGATTTATTATTCAATTCAATTCAATTCAATTTGTTATTTATTTATTATTATTTAATTTATTATTTATTATTATTATTATTTATTATTATTATTTATTATTATTTATTATTATCATTATTTATTATTATTATTAATTTATTTATTATTATTATTCATTTATTCATTCATTCATTTATTATTATTTATTATTATTTATTATTATATTCATTATTATTAGTCATTATCACTTGATAATGGGTTTAAGCCCGAAACGTCGTACAAAATAAAACTCTGTTCAAAGCTCGATTATTTATATTGTTATTTGTTTGTATTTAGTGAAACATCGTGCAACACGCGTACAAGAAGTTTTGTTTTTGCATTATTAAATCTGAAGGCTTTAGTCACATGCGCGGGTTGTCCCATACTTTCATATTTTTTACAAAATTCTTCTACAGCCCCTTTAAGAATTATGAATTTGAAGGAAATATGCCAAACTAAATAATGTAACTTCATTGTTTACGCCTTTGCATTTACTGAAGGTAAACATGGCATGTCTTGAAGCAACAGCTACAACTTGTTCTGAGCACATACCTTGCTTGAAATCCAATTGCGCCGCACTTTTAGGTAAAAACTACAATCGCTAAGGCCTGAAACTAAATTCGGAGAAAAGACCAAATTAGGGAAATGTCTAGGGCTACTATCGTCTGATCTTAAAATGTTCTCTTTTTTCGCCATAGATCCTTGCAGTGGAATGAAATGTGGCATAAACAGTAGAGCATCATGTACGCTGACCAAAACACGAAAGGCAAGATGTGTATGCAATCCAGATTGTGCAGGCACATTTAGAGGGAAAGTATGCAGTACAGACCAAAGAACGTATCCGAATGAATGCGCATTGTTGACTGAAAGTTGTCACACTAAGAAGAATCTTGAGATCGATTATTACTCTGAATGTAAAGGTAAGCATCTCGCACACCAATTTTTATGAGTAACTGCTTATAAGAATCTCAATAGACCATTTTGACATTTAGAAAAAGGATCTGGGGAGAGCAATATTTTTCTGGCAAATGGCTGCCACAGGGCTTTTCACCAACGATAAATTGAACTGTGGCAGCCATTTACCAGAAAAATATTGCTCTCCCCAGGCCCTTTTCTAAATGTCAAAATGGTCTATTCCCCCTCAACTTTCAGATTGCCAAAAATTAAGAAATTCCAGCAGTGGGAAATATAACCTAAGAAACTATTAGACTTAATGACTTTTCGTCCCTTATTTTTTAACTGCGTTCTTTGATTTGCTGATATCACTTGGTCAATAGGGACTCATACCATTACTCTTATAAAGTGGGCCCCCTTTAGGTTCGCGTAGAGTGGTTCCGTATTCACCAATCAAATTGCTAGAATTTAGGTGTCAACCAATAAGGAGGCTTTATCTAGACAGTTGTTGTTGTTGCATACAAAAAATGTTGAAACGGCCTAGATCTCGTAGCTGCGGTGGATCTACTTTGTTTCTAAAGAGGAAGATTACTGCTTGAAAGGTACATATTTTGCGATTAGAAAGTCAGGAAAACATAATTCTTTGTACTGAAAGTTTATTTTTCAATGTTTAAGCTCTTTAAAAAAGCGACTTTGTTGATTGTACGAGCCCTTGCTAGTTTAGGCCATCTTGAAACAGGAGACCCACTTTATAAGAGTGATGGTATGAGTCCCTATTGAGCAAGTGATATCAGCAAATCAAAGAACGCAGGGAAAGAAGGGACAAAAAAGTCATAAGTCTAAGAAACTACTGGGTGAATTAAAGAAACAGTTGGCATGTTTGGCGGGCTGTGGAATGAAAAGGATGCGGCCAATATTTAAAACTGAAATGTTGATTTATGAGTCAAAGGCTAACTTAGATGTCAAAATGTTGTTTGCTAAAATCACTCATCTTTTTGACCCAAAAATTAGGGACATGCTGGTAAGGGGTTTTGTAAGGGAGCGAGAATTCCACATTCCTTTCTGGTCCATGATTTATTTGCCATTGAAATTGAAATTCTATTTCTGAAACTAACAATTGCATTTGAATTTAAATTTGAATGGCAAACAAGTGATGGACAAGAATGGAACGTGGAATTATCGTTCCCATACAATCCCCTACCAATTGGATCTTTCTTCCTCCTCTTCTCCCTCGCGCTGCGCGCTCGTTGCGCCTTCGGCGCGGGTCAGTGGAGCTAGCTACCAAGAACCAAAAGGAAGACTTGTTGCAAGTCCAACTACCAATATGTTCCCAATTTCTGGGTCTAAAACATGAGTGATTTTAGCAAACAAAATGTTGACATCTAAGTTAGCCTTTCACTCATAAATCAACCTTTCAGTTTGAATATCGGCCAGGTACTTTTTTATTCTACAGCCCCTCAAGACTGTCTTTTTACTCACTTTACTTGTTTCCTGTATCATACTTCTTGCGAAGTACTTCAGTAACCACCCCCGTCTAAGTGCCCCGGTACATTCTACCCCGGTGATTTCTTAGGTGAAATTTCTTTTCGCAAAATAGGTCCCCGGACAATGCGTGAATCTCTCCGGTATAAAATGCCTCACAAATGAAACCTCGGCTGCAAATTGGTGAACCCCGGGGAGAATTTTGAGAAAATATTTCATTGCAGAAACAGTTCCCCGCCTATAATTATGCCGTCCTCGTTGCATAATTGGAACTCCCCAGCGAAAATTTGGCCATATGTTTCGGTCACTAGGACCCCGGTGAGTATCTGACCTCTCACGGGGGCACTTAGACTGGGGTGTGAGTTCACGAGGGCGCAGGAAGTAAACACGAAGATTGTTGTGGAACTTGTAAGATAGTTTGAAGAAACTTTCAGTACTTGCCCAAATCTTGTCAAAAAATACGTGTCGGGATATGTGTATACCAGATTTTCCACAATGAAGTATCAGCGTATGCCTTATCGTACCATCATGAGTTATGAACTGATCTGAAAGGACTATTTTGAAGCAAAAGGCTCTTAAGTGCAAACATCGTTTCTTTAAAATCAATCGAATTGTTCTAGAGTTATGGACAATAGACGATTACGCTAAAGATGGTGGTGAGGAGCTTTTTACCAAGATGCACTGCGTTCTTTAATCAAATTCATATAAAATCATTAAAGATTCGTTGTTCGAACGCATTGCATCTTGGTAAAAAGTTTCTCGCCACCATCTTTAGCGTAATCGTCTATTCCACTTGGAAGGCGTTTTTGAAATGTCTTGAGAAAAACTCAAATTTGAATCTAATTTCATCCCGCTTTCAGCTTTAGTAAAATGACAATTACATTTAGAGAAGAAATATGTGTATATTTTTAGCTACAGATTTTAGGGCAAAATGATAGAAAATTAACATATTCAGGTCATTTTCAAGAAGGCAAGAATGGCGGTCGGCCCGACCTCTCACCCCCCAACCCCTCGCTCCCCTCTCCGGCGTTTCTGACGATCTTTGCCTTCATCGTAGAATCATGTAATGGTGTTACTTGTCTTGGAAGCAAGATCTGCGTAGAAGACCAATACAGAGTTCCACATTGCATAACCAACGCAATTTGTAAGATAAGATGTGTGGTTAAACCACATGATGAAATGCTCTGTGGTACAGATGGTGTCACATATCGAAATTTATGCCTCCTCAGACAAGTTGTCTGTCACCGAAAAAATGGAAAGAGTATTGGGATTGCATACAAAGGACACTGCAGAAGTAAGTGTCATTCACTAATTGGACAGTAAGTGTCCTGGGGACCAGACCAATACTGAAAAAGTAGTGAAAAACCTTCTGGGAAACTCTCTTACCATACCAATAGTAGAAAAGCCTGTATTTTCAAGCATGGGTTCCAAATCTTTATCTCGGTGTAAAAAGGTGGGCATAAAATTCAATGACCTATTTCTTCTGATTGAATGGCTTGAAAGAAACTTTAGATCCTTATCTATAATTCTACCTTTGGGCTTTTTAGAAGTTTTGAATATTTTTGGAAATTACAGCGTCTCTTACTTTTCAACTCATTTGAGGATATGACGTCATCAAAATTTCTAAATAATAAACCAGATGAGTGACAGACTTTTGCTTTATACCATATTTTAGGCATTCATAAACTATGGTTTCCTTCGAAATTATTTCATGTTACGTCAAACTGTTTAGAAATTACGATGGTTTTAAGTTTTTTTGAAAATTTTTCTTGAATTCTTGAAAAAGAAGAAAAACACTCTAATTCCGAAATATTGAAGATTTCAGGAAATTCCAACGGTAGAATTATAGAGAATTAGCTAAAGTTTCTTTGCAGTCATTCAGTTCAAAGAAATAGGTCACTCAATTTTACACCAGCCTTTTTAAAGATTTGGAACCTTTTCTGTAGTTTTAATTGTCATGCGTTTTCTCAAGAAGACGAAAAAGTCGAGCCTAACTTTGTTGGTGTACCGGGTAAGCCAGAAAAAGTTCCCACTTTCGACAGGCCATGATGAATCATACAATGGACCAATCTCAAATATTGTTGATTGTTTTTTTGTCAATATCCCGTATTTTATTCTTGGGTATTTTTTGTTGATTTTTCAGATGCCTACTTTCAGATGTCATTTAGAGGAGCACTTCCTTTATTCTGCCAAGTTTAGTCTTTAGGAGATTTGATCACTGTTTTTTTATATTTTTGGGCAACCCGCAGGCAAAAAATTTTCAGGAAATCGTAAATATATCAATAAGTAGGCATCCGAAAAATCGACAAAAATAACCAAGAATATTATAAGATATTGACAAAAGATTGAATTAGAAATATTTGAAATTGGTCCAATATATGATTTATCTTGGCCTAGTTAATACCTACTATTTACATATTTACATACTAGAAAGGAAAAAAAAAGTACAATATTGATCTACTTATTTACATATTTTACAACTACACTTGTCTCCATTCCAGGCTTGCATGCCTTTCTTAATTCTGAATACGTTTCAGCACTCTTTATTGTATCAGGCATGGCATTCCAAAGAATGCTCCCTCGGAATGCTAAGGAGTTTATACCAAAAGAACAAAAGATATTGTTTTGGTAGGCGGAAGTTGTAGCGTATATTTGATTCGTAGATTTTACGTCAGGTCCCTCTGCACGCAGGGCCTTTTTTAACATTAGAACTGGGGGTCAACTTTGCCCCCCCCCAGTGTCGAAATTTTTGACCCCAGAAAATTATCCCTTATTTCAAGTAAGTGATTTTCAGAAAGTAAGCTATTGCCTGCCGCCACCACTGCGTAGGCAACCTGCAAAAGCCATGTGTAAATAAATGGAATACGATTACAGGACTGTTTACCACCAGAGACAGGATGTTTCAGCCAAAGTCAAGGATGTTTCTTCAAATGTTACTCACGCATAGGATAAATTTCGCAACAAAACTATCAAAGTTTCCTTGTCACTAATGGCAAGCATGATATTGGGAGATCCATTCTAAGCCAAAGTAAAGGGTGTGACCCTAAAAATTTTCCTGGGGGCTTTGCTCCAAGACCCCTCCTCATTTCACCTAACTTAAAAATTCTGGCCACGCTGCTGCTCACGAGAAGTCGCGATGAATTTTGTGAATCAAATATGTCAAATATCAATAAGTCTTGACAAAGTATTCTTGTCCTGTTGTAGTTTGATTTTATCTAGCCTGTTTGATATATATTTTGATTCGTAAATTTCCTATTTTTCTCCAGGACCTCCGAGCATAAAATGCCCTTTCATCTGCAATGCACAGAATTGCGTTGCCAAAAGAAAAGAAAGCATTGACCAAAAAAAATTCGGACACCCGAACATTTTATGCCTTCGGCGCGAATTAGTGCCCCCCCCCCACGATCTGAAAGCGCTCCTACGGGCCTGTTTTTTAGCTTGATTTTCTAGCCAATCAGACTAGCATATCCCCTTTTTAGGATTTGCCTCCCCACTTAAACCCCTTAAAAAAGGCTCTGTCTGCACGACATCATTTAATGTTTTGTATATCTCTGTCATTAATTTTTGTAAGTTTTTTGTGTGGATGGCTATTTCATTGTTCTTAATAAGGAGGCATTCAAAGGTTTAGTATTTCTAGCCATAAGAGTTAATCTACTGTTCCTTTGATTAAAGGTAATGCAAACTGTCACAACATCAGTTGCTTAGGCCAAAACCGATGTCTTAAGGATGGAAGCAACGTACGATGTGTTAAATGCAGTAGCTTTTGCCTTGGAGGTTTTCATATTAGAAAACAAGTTTGTGGAAGTGATGGAAAGAGGTATAAGAATTGGTGTTCACTGAGGAAGGCAGCTTGCAATCTTGGGAGACACATTGAAGTCGCTAGAAATGGCAGATGTTGAGGTAAAACAAGCTGCTTTTTTATAATGCCGTTGTGCGCCAGATACCTAGAAATCGATTAATTAATCGATGCAGTCAGTTGAGACAATTAATCGATTTCTAAATCCAAATCATCACGAAAAAGTTTTCTCTTTGTCAATTCATGACGGAAATTGAAGTGTTGGCAGGAAACCGTAATTTTCACCAAAAATTCGAAGAACCAAGATTGCAACGATAATCATTTTAAATTTCATTTTCAGTCCTTCCCAATCATAATTGACAAAGTCCAGAGAGCAGAGACAGAGACAAATTCAGGTTGACATTTCCATAAGATGTTGGGTTGACATTATTTGACGAAGCCAGTGATAAAAAAATTAATAATTAAGACGAAGCCATGTGTTTGTTTGACGTTTCGAAGCAAACGCTGTGCTTCATCTTCAGAATACAGATTTTCAAAAGCACGAGGCTATATTTATATGCATAGAGACAAACAACAAACTAAAGTGCGTAATTACAATTCCTACGTGAAAAGTAAAGAGGGGGGCAAGCCCAAAGGACAATACCTAAAATAGAACTAACGGAATGGAGGACTGCTGGGAATTAAGTGGAGGACGATCGCGTAAAATTAGTAGACTTTCATGAATGAGTAAATCAAAATCATTGTTAGCTCTGTCCAACACTAAGAAATCTTCCAACGACGCGGCATGACCTGATTGGTTGATGTGGTCCCAGATGGCAGAAGGACTTACTTTAATTTTCTGACCTGCTTTATTGATTCCCAAATGCTCTCTGCAGCGTGTAATCAAATTACGAGATGTTTTTCCAAAGTACGAGGCATTGCAGCCAGGACACTGAAACTTGTAAACAACTGAGGAGCGTATGAGAGTCAATTCATGACGATTCTTTAGAAAACAAGATCGAAATTTTTTGATCGTTTTCAGTGTTTTCGAGAAGGTGAGAAGGAAAGTTTTAAGAAACTCGCTTCTAGCTCTAAAAACTGAAAACAAAAGAATTTGCAAAAAATCGTAGAATCTTATTCAGGCTTTTTGCTAAAGATTAAGTCATGGATCTTCCAAATCGGTCCAATGTACGACTGATTGTGGCCTGTCAAACGTGCATAGTTTATTTTGGTGCACCCGGTTATTACGAACTATACCGTATGACGCAAAAAAGTGAAACGGAAAAACGTTTTACTGTACACATAAATGAGTAATTAAAAGGAATCAGTGAATTTAACGTGTTTTGCTAGCTAGATTGTTTGGTTACACCCCCAATGGTTTTTGCTATTTTTATCGACGTGACAACTTGGCGACGATAAGGATTAGCGAAAGCAGGCTGTTCTACAGCTCGTCGAAATTCATAAGAACCATGGAATCAATTTGATCAGTACCAAACAATGACGAATACTGAAGGCAAAACTGCGGCTTTTAGCACTAAGCGCTGGGGTCGCAGAAGTAGAATGGGCCTAATCGAGTCTGCAAAACCTTGTCATGACGCTCAAGTGGTGGGGCTCTGCCTGGGATCAAGCCCTCTCCACCTGACTGCAGTGTCAGAGGATTACACCACTGTACCACAACACCTTTCGCATTAGCTTGTAAACAGACATAACAAGTTGAAATTCCCATTGCCTGCAACTAAATCTCAATAATGAAAACACATTTTTCAAGCAAATTCACATCACAAGGGGATTGTTTGGATGCATGCAGTCTGATTTGCCTATTCCTTGGTGAAATTTTCACCGTGTCGTAACAAGGACAGATTTTGTAAGACGATAGCATGAGTTGCTTTTGTTGACACCTGAATTCAAAGCGATTTGCGATCGCAGACAAAGGAAATTCCCTCAACTAGTAATTCAAAACAAACAAAGCCGCAAAGTTTCTCTGAAACCCAGTTAGCTAGCGCGATCGTTGTGCATTCCAGAAATTGTTTTTAAGAGCAAACATGAGCATATATCGAAAGAAGAAGAATATGTCTACACAATTACCTCGGGCATTTTATTTATTTGGTTCAGAAGCTGAGCAGTAAATATTTTAATAACACCCAACGAAATAACAGGATTGAATCGCCTCCCAATCGGTTTTTGAACCAAATGAATAATATGTCCGAGGTAGATGAGTAGATATATCTTTCTTCTTTTGATCTATGCTCATATTTGCTCTTAAGAACAACTTCTGGTATGCACAACAAGCGAACTAGCTACCTTGGTTTCAAAGAAACTTTGCGGCTTTGTTTGTTTTGAATAATACTGGTTGAAGGAATTTCTTTTGTCTGCGATCGCAAATCGCTTTGAATTCAGGTGTCAACAAAAGCAACTCGTGCTATTGTCTTACAAAATCTGTCATTGTTCCGTGTCGTTGCAATGCAGCTGATGGAAATCGATCCCCTATTTTTTGATGAATTTTGACGAGTTTTGAACTGACTGTATTCCTTAAATCCTTATTTTCTCCAGTTTACGATCTCGAACGATATAGCAAAAGATGTACTATGCGCATACTAACCGGTTTTGTGTTGTACAGAAAAATATAAAGCCTGAGGTCTTAAAAGTACAGACTGAGCTCTGTGCAATAAGACCGAGGGCTTTATATTTTCCTGTACAACTACAAACTGGTTAGTATGAGTTTTATTACCTAATAGCTTCTAATTTTGGCTTATATCATTTGGTCAAACGCATTTTGTAGCTGTTATGTCGCTTAAGTTTGTTGTAAATCTCAAAGGCCTAAATAAATGGCTGTGGTGACAAAAGCGCGTCCTTGTATCGTATTATACAAGGCTACGGGGAAACCGCGGGAAATGTGGGATTAACCAATGGGATTGACGGGATTCCTGTATTGCCTCGTTTTTGAAACGTCAGTCAGGTAATAACGCATTTAGACTAGTTATTTAATTACCAAACAACGTGTGAATCTTTGATTGCGGTCGATTACTTTATTTTGTGTAGCAGATTTTCTTGTTTCGCTTTCTTTTGGGTCACCGAGTACATACCGGGTGACCCAGAAAAAAGTGACCCAATGCAATCTGTTATAGAAAATAAGTGGCTGATTGAAATGCTTAAAACGTTGCTCTGTCGCTAAAATACTACATTGCTACGTTATGAGTATTTTTCGCAATTTTTTCAACACGGTAAATTTTCCGATTTAAGGATTATGAGAAAAAGGGCATGCTTGAAATCTTAAAAAAGTCGTCAAAAACAGGGGATCGATTTGCAGCGTATTCAGATCTTTAAAAAAACGAGGATCGTGTTTCATTTCTGCCTGGGAATAAGCAACTCAGTCGAATGTTGTCAGAGCAAGTTTATAGTCCTTAGATACTTAGATACCCAAAATATTCTTGTCTCAAGGGAAAAGAATACTCCTGCTCTTCTGTAAGCAATTCTTGAACATTTCAATTTGCGTGGAAAATTGAATTCCATTGAAATTCCACAAGTTTACAAAGAACAGTTATTTTCAGCTCCAAATGCTTAGGTACCTAGGGACCATAAACTTGCTCTTGAAACTTTTAACTGAGTTGCCCTGATTGAGTTGGAAATTGTATTCCCAGGCTGAAATAAAACACCCTCCTCGTTGTTTTGAAGATCTGAAATGGCTTTAAATCGATCTACTGTTTTGAACGACTTTTTATGGCTTTCAAGCTTGCCCGTTTTCTCAAAATCTTTAATTCGGGAAATTTTTAGTGCCAAAAAATTCAAAAACATACTCATAATGTAGGATAGTCTTTTAGCGACAGAACAACGATTGAAGCATTTCCATCAGCCATGTACTTTTGTTTCTAAATCAGACTGCGTTGGGTCACTTTTTTCTGGGTCACCCGGTACATCTATCAAAACAGCAGGGGTTTGATCTTGACAGTCAGCCAGACAGGAGTAGGGTCAAATGCAGTCTAGCGGACACAGCTTCCAAGGAAACAGAGGTTGAATTGAATGGTATTATTAGAACTAATTGCTGATTGGCTTATTAAACAAAGCAATAAAATCTTATCATCTGATCTTTTTTATTCCATTAAAAATTTACAATACATGTTACGAACTACTTTACCTGCAAACTACTTTACAATACCGGGTGTCCCAAAATGATGTATTATCGTTTGATTGCTTATATGTCCATTACCAATGAAACGATTTTCAAAAACTTTATTTCATCCGATTGCCGAAAGGCTAAATTGTATTTGAGGATGTTGATTGTGGTTTAAGCCGATTTCTTCATGTCGAATAGAAAATCGATAAACCTGCTCAAATTCAAGCCTTAGATGGCATGAAAAAGAAACGGCCTTCTTTCCCAGGCAACATTTTTTATTTGATGCAATAGGCTGAACTTATATGTTGTTCAAAGGATATATGTCATTCAGAGAATACGATTTCAGTTATTCTGAGTTTAGAAAATACGAATACGAGTTCAACCTTTTGTATAACATCTAAAATATTGACTGGAAAAGTAGGCCGTTTCTTTCTCATGCCATCTAAGGCTTGAATTTGAGCAGGTTTTTTGATCTTCGTTTAGACATGAAAACGCCGTGGTAAACCGCAACCAACATCTTAAAATGCAATTTTGCCTTTAGGCAATCAAATAAAACAAAGTTTTTGAAAATCGGTTCATTGGTTATGGATATGTAAGCAATCAAACAATAATACATCATTTTGGGACACCCGGTACTACAAGGACGATACCATGAGGAGTCATCTGATTGGACAATGCAAAATTCAATCGTGATTCACTGATTCACACTGGCGAGAGGACGTCGAAATGTTTCAAACATGGCCTAAATCTACAGCAGTAACCAGTAATCGATACATTCCTACGGCTGACTGTCCCCCGCTGGTTCAGTTAGTATGCTTAAGTCTAAGTACTGATGGATTTTCCATCCAAAATCGGTACATAATTAAAACACGGGGAATTGTTAAAAATGTGTCCGCTAAAGTGCAAAAGCCACCTTGTATTATATAGCGAATTTCTGTCCTAGGCCCCAAAGCATATGCAATTTAGGAATTGAAATTTGAAATGACTGCAATGACTTCAAAACCACTCTCATTTATTTCAGATGGAGATAAAGGAAAACAGCAAAAGGAGAGCCCTAGGATTGTTGTTAGGAGGAAGATGGAAACATGGTAATTCGTAGTCAGTGGTAGTTTTATGGGGGGAGACAGATTTGGGGGTGGATGCAAGCCGCAGATAACTTCCTAATTCCTAGAGAATGCTAAAAAACAACGTCTTCTGCAAACAACCAGTCAACGTCAGTTGGCCGATCCCTACATATGAATCCTGCGAAATCTGGAAGGCAGTACTCTTACAAAGATTCTTATGATTTTCAAATGGCAAGTTCGTGGAATGTAGGCATAGGGAGGGGGCCTAATCAGGAAAATTCATGGCATTTTCAGACTCCATTCAGGCAGTTTTAACTTACTGAAGCCAAAATATTCGGGAAAAATCTATGATATACCCCCGCCTGGGCATCCCCTACGCTCATGGAATTTGGTCTTTTTCCTCCACTGTCTCACAAGCCCAAAACCACCACTGTCCATAGTTTGACTGTAAATAGCTCTATCTATTTATTGAATTGGATATGTATACAGGCAGTACTTCATTGTTACTCTTCGTTGTAGAATATTTCAAAAATTATTGTTGAATTGAATTCATTTATCCGGTTGTAAAAAGATCTCATCTTATTCACTGATGATTATGAATCAATAAAACCTTGCAAATAACACAAGACTCTTACCTGATATTGTCTTT